>VDFB02227929.1:0-15430 GCA_007258455.2 Sequoia sempervirens
TTGATCTCATTCCTTTAACAGAGTCACCAGCCATGTCGTTAACCTTCGAGCAGCTTTTCCAGCGAGATTATAACATATTCATGGATTTAGAACATGTGCGTCTCGAGAACACTTTAGTAATCCGCCCCTTAATACATTTAAAGCTGGCTAGTGTTTCCTTTACTCTTTAGGCTTCATTGGATGAGACACGTGGCGCCCACCCATGATTTCGCAATCAACCCAAGCACCATCGCGGGATGGTGGGGAACGACTCAGATCAAATGGTAGTTGGTCAGCGATAGCTCAAATTTGATCCCCTGGATAGGACACGTGGCACCCACCCGTGATTTCACAATCCTTGAATTCCTGATCACGAGATGGCGGGCACCGTTGATATTTGCAAGAAATAGATCAACGGCAGCACTAAATCAACCCTTGAGCTCCCCCGGATAGGACACGTGGCGCCCACCCATGATTTCGCGATCCTTGAATTCCCGATCATGGGATGGCAAGCACCGTTGATATCTGCAAGAAATAGATCAACGACAACACTAAATCAACTCTTGCAAAATAAAACATTCATTAAAAGGAGTATGCATTACTAGGCAGATAACAAATAAAAAAATTATATTTATAGAAGAAAAATAAAATAAATCTACAATTTGTTTTATAATTTCACTTTTAATAAGCAATGCAGGTTGTTCATTGTATTTGATCTGAATACATAGATTGTTTCTTATTTGTAACAACTTGTCTTATTTTTGGATATTGTTTATGGTATTAGATGTCGCCATTTGAAATTTTTTGAGATTATTATTAAGTTTTTATAATATCAACATTGTTGCTAAAACATAGTAGACAACAAATAAAAACATGACTATTCTTGCACAAATTGGTAGGAACTTCCCTGCTCTGCAGCTCTTGTTAGTTTTTGGATATCATCATAATTAATAAATTTAAAACTTATCAACTTCAAGCATTTTATATTTTGTATGTACAAATGAAAAAAATACAATATAAAGAATACTTTTAAATTTAAATTTTAGTCTTTGATTGTTGAATTATTTAAAAAGGATCATGTACTTCTATTTAATATTTAATTCATTTATATCACATAATCATTATAATTTAATTAATTATGAATTTAATAATTAAGTAATAAATATTCTATGAATTTTAGAAAATAGAATTTAGTTTAATTTTAAAATGAAATTTAAGTTTTTAAAGATTGTGTTGATTTGATTATTTATTTGCTTTATGATTGGTTATTCAAATTTAAAGAACAACACAATTCAACTCAAAAATATAAAAATAAGCATGTAAAATATTTTATGATTTTTTGAAGTTGGAATTTAATATGATTTTACAAAATGAAATCATTTGGATGCAAAGAAATAAAAAAGGTTATTTTATATATTTTTTCATTTCTTAATTTATTCTCAAATTATAATTATTTATTGGTGAATTATTTTGAAAATAATATGTAGTTTTATTTAATTATATTAAATATAGTAGAATGATCAACCAGTATACCAATGTATTGCAAATAATCCCCGCATACACCAAATCAAACCTTTACAGATGTATACATTAGATAGGATGTAGTTTTATTTAATTAATTTATATTGAATAATTAATATAATTTATAAACTAATATCAAGAAATAAATAACCTTAACCCCAAGATTTATACTAGAACTCTAACTGAACCCTAAACCTAACCCTAATTTAACCCTAACAATAGGATTTAATTACGGTTAGGGTTAGAGTGAGAATTTAATTATGGTTAGTGTTAGGGTTAGAATTAGAGTTTAATTAGGGTTAGGGTTAGGATTCAATTATGATTATAGTTAGGGTCAAATCTATAAGCTAATATTAAGATATTCAGAACTCTAACCCTAACCTAACCTTAATCTCCATCCTAGAATGCTAATTAAACCCTAATTGAACCCTAAAAATAAGGTTCAATAAGAGTTAGGGTTAGGGTTTAACAAGTAGGTTTATGGTTGGAATTAGGGTTCAATTACCTGGTTAGGGATATAATTTAATTAGTGTTATGATTAGGGTCAAGTTCAAGTTATAGTTAGGGTTTATTTAGGCTTATTTTGGTTAATCTTACAATTGGGGTTTAACTAGAATGCTAATTGAACCCTAATTTAACCAACAACAAGTTTTAATTCAGGCTACAGGTTTCTGAGTTGTTGAGATTTGGGGATTTCAGTTGTAGTATGATTAGAATCAAGTTCAAGGTTGTGGTTGGGATTGGGTGGCTTGTTTAAAGTTGGAGTTTACAATTAAGGTTTAATTAGAGTTAGGTTTATGGTTCAATTAGGGTTAAGGTTAGGGTTCTTTTTAGATTAAGGTTCAAGTAGGGTTCAATTTGGATTTAATTAGGGTTATGATTATTGTTTAAATAGGGTTAGGGTTCATGTTAAGTTAGGATTAAAATTATTAATCTAGAATAAAACTTGAAGCTAAAGGTTATGAGTAGAGTGGTAGAGTTAGGCTTAAATTAGGGTTTAATAAAAGGGTAGAAAGGGTACAATAAAATTTTGTAAATAATATTAGTTGAATTTTAAGTCGTGGCATGCTGGGTGTAGTTTGGACAGACTGCCTTGTTGAAGCCCACAAGACATTATTTCTATATACCTTAGATATTGTTCATATTTATTATCATTGTGTTTGACCTCATGAGAATGCTTCAGAGTAAAGTACACCTTGCAAATCCACCTACACCAGGAGAACCATTCAATCTCTCAAAATTTTACCGTTATTCTACAATGATTATCAAATTGGATATGTCCAAAGCCCAATAAGTTGAAGCTAGAGCTTCTATCTGCATATACTCATGAAGCTGGCAATTGCTGTTATAAATGGTGTCTTCTTTTCAATTAGATTAATCACATCCCATGGGTCTTCTTCATAAATTAGGGATTAAGTTAAAGGGCCATTATCATGTTTTCCATCAGAATGGTGCTAGTGTAGAACTTATACTAGCCCGATTAGGCACAAAATTTACATGACTTCCAATTCTAGCAAGCATGAAGCCAATACATGAGTGTTTTGCGGATGTTACCTGACTTACAAGATAAGATGAGTTTCTAGAGGAGATGCAAATAAATACAACCTTTCAATTTGTTTCAATGTCAGGTGTGGAGTATATCTAAAATTTATTGTTGATGTGGTCAGCATTTGACATATATCATTGAACTAAGATTGATACTACTATTAGTTCATTGATAATTATTGGATCGGTGTGAAAGGAAAAATCTAAGTTGTGTTTGGTACCAAAGAGTTATCTCTTGATTTATCAACAAATTATTATTTCTATTGTTCTTGCAGAACGATATAACATGTTTGTAGAGTCTATTCTAATTGATCATAATAAAAAAACTTCTAATTTTGAAAATAATATAACATAGAACCAAATAGCAATGAAAATACCAAACAAAGATTGTCAAGAGTGTATCTCATTTAGTTTTTATTTAATCTTTCTCTTTATGTCTACAATTTCTTGAATTTTTTCTGATCATCCAAATAATTTAACGTTGATGGATATGTAACACATTTAGTTCATTCATGCCCTAGTTCATCATATTTGGCAGAGAGCATGCCCATTTAGATATGACCTTAGAATTTGGTTGACTTATCTAGAGATAGTGATGTCAACAAAAATTTAAACGAGACAAGGAGATTTGGAAGCTAAGGGTATACACATCAATGTCTAAGTTAAACAATTAATACCCTAGATAAACATCAGTTCACACAGTGATGGGTCTGCAGTACGTAGTTGTGATTCTAGATAGTAGGCGAGCCAAATTTGGTTCATGGTGATTGGTTGAAACCTGGTGCAATACTAATTGATCTTTGCTTAAATGTAGTAGAGGTATGACACCTTCTAACTTCCTTTTTCAAAAAAAGTTTGTAAGTAAAAGATGGTTAATATATAGCAAATTAAGCCGGTATTAGCATGGTGTGTTGGTTTATAGGTGGAATTGTTGTTCTTTCCACAAAGGTTCAAACCCCGTTGGGGTGGTATTTTTGAATGGTTGTATCCGGTTCATAGCTCCGGTCAAAAGCATTTACCCCTTGAATAAAAAAAAATATATATAGCAAATTAAAACTATTGCTTCTACTTTTGTATGATCCTAGTGCTAAAAGAGAATACCAATTAGTTGGTCATGTTTCCTATGAAGATGATTCAAGAATAACTTTATCAATTAATCCTCTACCTTGTGGTCTTGGTCTAATGAATATTGCAATTCTTTTGTCCACTACTCTACAATCAACAAAACAAGCATATGGGTTCAATTGAGATTTATGATGTTTGATCCAGGCCTTTTGTAATACACAACAAATACAAACAAAACTATTCTAAAAATTTATGGCAGGAACTTCACTACTCTGCAGCTCTTGTTATATTATAACATTCATAACTTAAACCTTTTTATACACAATGTCAAGTTAACTATAAATTGTATAGAGTTCAGATTTTCTATATCTCTCAATATCAACATAGGTAAATTTGAAAATATTTTAAATTATATAACTTAAAAAAAAAAATGAATGAATTTATAGAAGATTATTTTTATTAAAGTGATAGAATCTAATCCCAATACTAACATTAATTATAAGTCTAACCATAACCCCAGCCTCGAGGCCTTTTAGTGTGTTATACAATTTTATATCAACCTAAACATAACTATGATTCTAAAACTAACATTAATGGAAACCCTAATTGAACCATAACCCCTAGCTTCATGCTGACCCTTGCCCCAGATTGGACCTAGCACACTAACCCCAAGCTATATCAGCTATATCATAGAACCTTAATCATTACCCCAACCCCAACCCTAATCCTAATAGAATCCTATACCTAATTTTAATTAAAGTCTAACCCTATTTGAACCTTAAACTTAATTGAACTCATGTTTAGGGTTAGGGTTCAACTAAGGTTAGGGTTGAATTATGGTTATGATTAGGGTCAAAATTCAAATAGGATTATGGTTGGATTTTAATTAAGGTTGCTATTCACTTAGGGTTAAGGTTCAATTAGTAATTTGGGTTGGGATCAGTGGGGTTATAATTCAATAAGGGTTCTAATTAAGGTCGGGGTTAGGTTAATCTTAAGTGGGGCTAAGGTTACAGTAGGGTTCAATTAAGGTAAGGGTTATTATTGTCTATTTTAGGGTTAGGGTTCAATTAGAGTTCTCTAGGGTTTTGATACAATTAGGGTTACGATTACAGTTCAATTAGTGTTAAGAGTTAGGGTTATAATACGAGTTCAATTAGGTTAGGTTCAAGGTTTAATTAGTGTTAGAGTTAGGGTTGCAATAATAAAATTTTCCATAATGATATGGAAAGGCATTCAATTGGATTCATATACAAATGCATAAATAAGAATTGATAATTAAGAATTCTCTAGAACTAAAGTTATAACAACAAATACAATCCTTGGCTTAATCATTTGTTCTTGTTAGGGTTGGGATAAGAATTTAATGGGTCCAACTAAGACTTAGGAAATAAAACCCTGCAGAGGAAATAAAGCATTAAAATCAAAGTTGGGTTTTAATTTTAATCCGGTGACGTAAGCCTAAGCCATTAACTCCAATGGTCATGTTGCCAATGGCTTAGCCAAAGCCTTTCATTAAATACTAACTGTACAATGTGTAGGTTTTCTAGATTCGAAGATATGGGAGAAGATCTCGATCGTACCCCACCAACTCGCAAACCTAAGGTGTTGCCATGTTATTTGGTGCGAGGTCAGCAAAAGGCAGATGTGTGTCTTGTGTGGAATGTGGGGTCCAATCTCCACTATTGAGCTCATAACTTGTGGTTTTAGACCAACAATGAAGATCAAAAGCTAATGTAAATCTTTGTTGTTCCCTGCTAGCTGGCAAGAGGAAGATGAAGGTTGGTGAAGCATTAATGAATTATTCCTTGCTTGTGTAGACACATCGATCTCAATCTATGTGAAGATGTTGTTGTTGGCAATCATGAAAGGTGATCTTTGGATTCTCATGTAGCTCTAGTTAAATGGTGACAGTACATATGCCGCCAAATTGCCATGTTTGCACATGCATTTTTAGTAAGCATTGATGAAGGTTTCCATTACCTCGCACAATAAATAGAAGAGGAATTTACTACTAATAGTGTCATTCTTGTAGTAGTTAGAGCACTTTATGGGTTGAGTCTAATCAAGTTTGAGTGCTTGTCTGAGAAGAGAAAATGAGTAAGTCAGTAAGGAGGTATGTTCGTTTGAGCTCACAAAAAGCTCGGTCCTGCTATTCAAGAAGGTACTTTGGTTGAAAAGCCCAGGCTTGTGCCCACTAGATGCAGTAGAAGGTTGTAATTCCAGGATGTTGTTGCTCAACTGGTAGATGACAAAGGAAAGTAGTTGGCAGTGTGCTCTATTACTAGTGTTGGTAGGAAAATAAGGTATGGGTGGCATGGCTCCTCTGGATGTCAACACTCGCCCATTGACCTTACGAGCAATACTTTTGATGATGTAACCAAGACTGACTCGGACTATTGTCGGTATTTACCTCTCTTTAATCACGGTCTATTCTCTGATGACGAAGAGATAGCTATGGTGCCATTGGTTGTTAAAACCCCAAGCGGACCGACTCAAACCGTATTGGGAAAGGACAAGAAAAAAGACGAGGTTGAGAGTCTACCGTATTGGGCAACAACTAGAAGCGGGCGTGTATACCAGGGTCAGAGTGTTGGTAAGGGAATGGTGGTGGGTAAATAAGAAGTTGTTGTGGTGCCTTCATGGAAATTTGGTTTCCTGGCATTTTTGCGTTGATAGTGACAAGGGGATTTTGATGACAATTTATGTTCCCCTTTTCTTTTACACTACCCCAGTCCATGCACTATATATGTTTTGCAGATTCAACGGGTGGGAGTTTTTGATATGAAATTCAAATGCAATGGAGATTTTGTTCAAATTAAAACCCCAAGTAGACCGACTCGAACCGTATTAGGCTAGGACAAGAAAGAAGACGAGGCTGAGAATCTACCATATTGGGCAACAACTAGAAGTGGGCGTGTATACCAGGGTCTGAGTGTTGGTAAGGGCAGGGTGGCAGGTAAATAAGAAGTTGTTGTGGTGCCTTCGTGGCAATTTGGTTGCCTAGTTTTTTTGCGTGGATGTGATAAGGGGATTTTGATGACAATTTGTGTTCCCCTATTGTTTTATGCTACCCCAGTCCATGCACTATAAATGTTTTGCAGATTCAATGTGTGGGAAGTTTTGAAATGAAATTCAAATGTAATGGAGATTTTGTTCAAATGAGAATTTTTGGTGAAATTACATTTGAGCCTGAAGCTTGTTGCTCCCTTGTCATATAAAAGGGAATTCAAGGCTCATTTTTAGGGAGAGAACTGATGAAAGCTCTAGCTAGGTTTTGAGTTGCATATATGTGTAGAAAGATATCTGTCCTCTGATGAGGAAGTGATATTTGTGGTGCCATTGGCTATTAAAACCCCAAGCAGATGGAATAGAATAGATAGCCTGTTTTGAGTTTTGGATGAATATATGCAAATTATATTAAATTGTATGCAGATATGACTTATAAACATGAATAAACATATAATTCTAATATATTTTCTCTCCTTATGTGGATTTGAGTGAATTTTGAATGAAATGTTAATGAAGTTTTCATTCTTCTTTTGAGAATTTTTTCAATTCTGTGTCTATGTTTTTGCTTTGATTCAAGAAAATCAATTAAATGCTTAAATGGAGTCATAAGTTTACAATTATTTATAAAGGATTTGATAAGTAGTAATATATCAAAGAATTGAGATCCATAATGCAAGGTATTATATGAGGGTTGGGCTTAACCGACACACTCTAAGGGTACACTCCCTTAGATGTCCGGCACCATGTGGGGCCCTCTTAACCCAACCTCTCTCTCATTTCTGTAGCATTTCTTTAACCGCACCATTTCAAATCTATGTTTCCGTAGTACTCCACCGTTGCAGTTTACACTTGCCATTCCCGTTCCCGTTCTCCTTCCATAGCTGTTCGCGTTTTCCATTTCCACTTTACACATTTGCTTGGTCATTGGATTGGGGGATTTAGTCTTAATCCCACATTCATTTCATTACATGAATTGTGGTGAGTGTTCCTTTTATATTATGAAGTATCGGTTCATTTTTTCTTTGGGAAATAGAAAGAATTTATCTTTCTTATAACTAATAATAACCTTTTTAAAAGTGCTTATTTATATTTAATGCAATGTTGGTGTATTTAATTGTTTATTTTAATGAAAAAATGTTTATTATGTTTTATTTAAAAATAATATTATTTTTATATTAGATGATTGATATTTAAATTAAATGAATTAAATGTGATGTTTTTCGAGATGTAGATGTTGATTATTTGAAGTGTTAAAAGAGGTTTTGGACTTGATTTTATAAATGCTTTTAAATATGTGAATTAATTGTTCTTTTCTTTGGTTCAAATATGTGTACAAAATAAAACTAGTCTACAAGCTTCAATCTATAATTCCAATAATCAACTAGTAAAAAAATAAATTTTGAAATTGATTTTTATCTTTTAACATATACACTTTATTATGGATTGACAATGTTTACAAACATCATTTTTTTTTACAGCAAAGGCGGTAAGCCTATATATTTATATATTAATATAATAAGAGTGAATATACATAGTATTACAAAATATACTAAATTTTGAGGCTTGTGTTATCTTCATTTAGATCCCTAGATGGTCAATCAATGTCTCAAAGTATTGCTTCGGTTCATATCCATGTCTGAGAAACTGAACTAGTGTGCAAATATAAATCTATGCCATAAGAATAAACTAGCAAATAATTGATGTTTAGAATTTAGTTGTGTTGATCTTCTAATATTTGAACCTCAATATAGATAGAAAGTGTTTAGTAACATTTTTAGGGAATGTGCTAAATTGTGAGTATTTTGTTCTCCTCAATTAGAGCCCTAACCAAACCAATTCCATGACATAGGAATAATGATTAGAGACATGATGATATATGTTATGAGAAAATGTTATTACATTTCTCTCAATGAAAATGTTCTTTTGATAAATCCTCATTGTCCTAATAATCTTTGATCATTTTAAATGCTTAAATGATTTTTTTAAGTAAAATACAACATGCAAATCAAGATAAACATGCATTAGGTAAGCTCACAATGATTAGTGGGAGGGTGCTGTCAAGATTTAAATTGAATTTAAATTTTAAATGTGTGGGGTTGATAATTACTACGTCAAGTTTGCACTAGTAGATCTTATGCAAGGTAGGGTAATGTCATGAGATTAATTCACACAAGAATATCCCACTTGTAGACTCGTTATTGAACAAAGGACAATCTATTCAAATTTTACCAAAAATAGTAATGAAAAGGGCATGAATAAATATTTTTTCTCTAAGATTGATGTGCATGTGAACTTCTATTATGGTGTATGTTAAAGTAAACAAGATATCAATGAGGAAACTATTTAAGTAATTTTAAATACTAAAAGATATAGATTTACTTAAAATATATATAGTTTAAAATTATATTCTCCTTCTAATAGTAACTCCACCAAAAGCATACAAAATTTAAAAAATATGTAATGAATAACATATATCCAAACATTTTAAAATAATAAATGTAGGAATTTTTTGTTTTGGCTGTGTATTTGTGTATCAATTTATATATATATATACTATATATATATATATATATATATATTATTAAATTCTAGATAGATTCTTATTTTCTCTCACTATTTGGAGATCATTATTTAGTTCCTTTTTTTTTTTTTTCCCTCAATTTCCTTGTAAATGTTACACCAGTGAGGTCCATGTCAATCACTTGCTCAACCTTCAGATTTCATGGGCTTTCCAAATGACTTATATTTGTTAAACCTTTCAATCACACAATTATCAATACACTTGCAATATCTCTAAATCATCAATGGTAAAGGGTCCATCTAATGCATGTGTGTTAAGAAACTTTAAATTATTTTAATATAAGAAGTTAATATTTGCTAAAATTTAGTGATAATGGGATCTTGCTAAAAAATTATTGCTATCAATTGAAAATAGGATTCCTAATGTTGCCAAATCAAGGTCCCTATTCAGGTTGTTGCAGAAAAAAAAGAGGAAGGCCTTTGATGGAAGGAGATCAAAGAATTGCTTCAATAAGATTTTATCTCCATCGAATCTCAATTGCATGAGTCCTTGAATGAGGAGTTGGTGAGATTCAAGCATAATTTGAGAATATTGTAAATTAAGAAGATTCATGGTTTAAAAGTTAGGGCTAAAATAAATTGGCTAAAAAATGGAGATAAAAGCTTTGATTTCTTCTTTAATTATATAAAGGAGAAAAATGCTAGGGAAGAAATTGGATCTAGGTGAATAATCAACATATAAATGGTCTTTATTTGGTTATAAATGAATTTCAATCTTTCTATTAAAATATTTTCTTTGTTGAAGATAGCAATGTGGACTATAAAAGATCCCAAGATCATTGTGCACAAGTCATCCCTAGGAAAATCAAAGAGGAAGACAATGATTGGCCTACTAGAGATATCTCTAAGGATGAGATTGTAAAGGATATTAGAATATATAAAAAGGATCTCAATGAATGGGCTTTATGAAATTAACTAGGTGGTTGGGGTTAAGGTTCAATTAGGATAAGAAATTAGTGTTGGGGTTGGGGTTAAGGTTCAATTGGGAGAATATTATGTAGCTAGTGTTAGAAGGGTTGGGATTAGAGTTCAACTATAGTTCAAAGTTAGGGTTATGGTACAATTGGGACTACTGTTTCAATAAGTGTTCCCTTAGGGTTATGATTAGAGTTATGAATCTACCAATTAGGGTTCAATTAATGTTCACTTAGGGGTTTCTTTTCTTGGGAAGTTTGTTAATGGTACAAAGTGTATTTTATACAAAATTAATATATGTCAGAATTAGTTTGTAGATATTACTACATAATGATTGTTCATATGGTATTAAATTGTAGATTAAAATTGGTAATAGATTTCCTTCCTTCTTTTGCATTGTAAAGCTACCACTTATGGCTAAATCTATTTGTATTTTGAGGCTTTTCTATTTACCTCGGCAATCAACAAATAAATTTGTTATGCATTTTTTCCAAGCACAAATCCTTAGAGTTCTTAATGTGTTACTTAGGTTTATTGTTTATTGCAATAAATAAATACACACTAATATATATATTATGAATTTGAGGGAAAATATTAAAATATTTATATATATATAGAAAAATTTAAATGCAAGGGATTCAAGTACATACCTTTGCTTTTGTTAATGTTGATGAAGATAAAAATGTTGATGAAGTGCCAAATTTGATGACATGATCTTCCTAAAAAACTGGAATACCTTTGCTCTATGTAGCTAGAGTACTACAAACTACCAACTAACTCTACCTCAAATTTGTGACTTTGGACCCTTTGCATCAATAAATATGAAGATTTGACACATGCCTCCTAATCTAGCATGCAATATGTGCTTAAATAATCAAAATAATTAGGAGTAGTGAGATTAATTGGAATCTTTTGGGGTCCAATTGCTTCACTTTATCTATAGATAAGAGGTAAAGATGAATATGATAAAGAGAGGCAAAGGATAAAAATAGATAGAGATATAGAGAGAGATAGATGGAAATAAATATAGAGATAGGAGATGGGGGTGATATATAGAGAGATGGAGAAATGTGAGGTCTATATAAGGAGATATAGAGGGGGGGAGATTAGAGTAGAGATGTTAATATTTTATTTTTTGAAAATGTGTAATTTTAAACCATTTCCTATATGTTGGTAGATGTGTTTTACATGTTGCTGGATTCAGCCAATATAGTTAATAATTTAATTAACTAGCATACCTATATTAATTAATAATATATGTAAAAACATACGAGTTATCTTAAGATGCCTATTGACTTGAAAAATGCCCATTTTTTTCATGAATATGAATTTGGAAAGCATGCAATTTGATTTCATTATTGTTTGTGTCATTGTTTATCTCAATTCCCATATATAAGAATTTTACATTGAAGTTGAAATCATTATAAACCAAAGAACAATAAATTTAAAAGCAAAATGTTCATCAATCATTAGATTTAGTATTGACAGCTGGCGTAAAGAAATTTATATCATGACAAAATGACATTAACTAACTTAGATATATCTGTTTAAAAGGACCTTCTGTATAATGTGTGAAAACTTAACATCATCTTGTTTTTCATGCTTTAAAATGTTCAATTCTTTTGTTGTTACACCCATAATTTCTTTTGCCACTTCTTCAAAAGTTGTAATCGAAGCGAATGAAGTATGGTCTTCCACTTTGCATTGAAGTATATATTTATAATCACATTTAGGGAAAGTTTTATCACATCTTCCACAATACCACTGACCATTTTCATTTGTGTTTACCTTCTTTTTGCAATGCCTATCTCCAATTTTCAAGGGGCATGTTGTATAACAAAAAAATTATACCTTAATGAAAGATAAGGTAGCTTTTATCACTATCCAATAAGGTTTACCAGAGTTGGCAAGGTCTTGATCTTGTATTTGTGAGATACCAGGGTTAGGAACAAATAGGGTTAGGGTTGGGGTTCAATTACGGCTAGAGTTTAATTAGGGTTAGATTTCAATCAGGGCTAGAGTTTAATTAGGGTTAGGGTTCAATTAGGGTTAGGGTTAACGTTATGGTTTAGGCTAAATCAGGGTTAAGGTTGAATTAGGATAAGTGTTCACTTAGGGTTATTGTTAGGCTTAAGCTTTACTTATATAGTATTTTGGATAATAGAAACAATTTTGATTGATTTAATATTTTTTAAATTCATTATTGAATTTAAATATTATAATTTATTCTCTAAATTTATTATAGAAACAATTTATGAGAATCTATTCTATTGATTTTGAGGGTGAAAGTGTGGCTACATATATAGGGTTTCTATACATAGTATTTGTAGGAGAATGGTATCTCTATTTTCAATTATTCTAAACGTTGTTTCTATGTAGTAGTTTTTAAATTCATTTTGTTGTTATACTCTATAATTAGTAGTTTATATATTTTACTTTCTCTATACATGATATTTAGCAAGATTGGGAACACTAATAGAACCTTCACTTATTTTAAAAGACTAAAATGTGTGAAAAGATTTGACAATATGAAACCATGAAAATAAGAAGTGAAATGAAATTTAACATATGGTAAAATTGGCCAATCATGTGCCAAAAATGAAAAGAACCATTTGTTGTTACTCTAATTTTTCAACCACATACTAAATTACCAAGTGCATTTTATAAATGTATCACGCAAGGAGCACAATATTGGGAATCAATGTGAATGATTCTCATCAAGAAATTAGACAAGCTTTGAGATTGAAGGACCCAAGCTCTTTGTAGGTTTTCAATGAAGATTTAATTAACCACTAATAGGAACAATAAGAAAATAGATAAATGTGAAAATAAATCCTAATCTCTAAGAGTGTTGTGCTAAAAATTACATACACATCTCATAAATTTCAATAGAGACATGAGACACATTTATAGAAATAAAGGAAAGAAATAGCTATTTAGATAGTTATTAATCTACAAAAGATTAGGACCTAGGTACTTCAAGAGATTAATAAAAATAAGTTTTTATTTATAATTTTTAAATTAGATAATTTTGAAATTATCATAGATGTAAAGTAAAGATAAAATATTTTTCAACAAAACAAATAAAAATGACAAACAAATAATGTGATTAATCAAGAATAACATGATATTGGAAAAAAATATCATAAATAAAAGAATATGCATAATTGTACATAAGCCATCAAAAGTCTAAATATACCTATCTTTATCAAAAAATAAAAATCTTTCAAATGACTAAAAATTATTAAAACTTATTAAGCTCCATGAACATAAGACATCTGCAAGGTCTTGCCGACTTTCTTCTTAGGGGAAAATTATGACCAACTGGATTGAGGAATGTCTTCCAACTGAGCACCCTGGAAAACATCACTATGTGTGTGATTTAATCCTGCAAATTTGATCAAAGGACAGTTGATGAACAGTCGCACAAATTTGATCCCCAGATGGGACACGTGTCGCCCACCCGCGATATTGCCATCCTACAATTCTTAATCATGAGATGGCGGGAAACTGTTGATCTTGAAGGCATTTTGATCGATGGAAACATGAATTTCATCCTTCTAAAAAATAAAACATTCATTAAAGGGAAAGGGGACATTACTAGGCGGATGGAAAATTTCATCAGGCCCCACCTTGTACAGTCCACGTGGCAGTCGCCTGTGATTTCGCAATCAACCAAAGCACCATTGCGGGATGGCGGGGAACGGCTCAGATCAAAGGACAATTGATGAACAGTCACACAAATTTGATCCCCAAATGGGACATGTGTCACCCACCCACGATATCGCCATCCTACAATTCCCGATCATGGGATGGCAGGCAACCGTTGATCTTGAAGGCATTTTGATCGACGACAGCGCAAATTTCCTCCTTCTGAAAAATAAAAAATTCATTCTCAAAAGGAAAGAGGGACATTACTAGTGGATGGAGAAAATTTGCCAATTTATGCGGTCCATTAGCGCTGGCTCCCACTAAATGATTTGCAATCAACCAAAGCACCATGGCGAGGGATGGCGGGGAGTAGCTTAGATCAAAAGGGCAGTTGATGAAAACGGTCGTGGTGGCGCCCACAAAAGGATATGAAAATAACTTAGTAAAACCTTTCACGGGAATTGGACGATACGACGGTGACTAATATCTCTCTATATGGGCGTTCATTTACTTGTATCCAAACCGAGGGGGCGTGGAGCTTTTAAATAGTGTAGCAAAATATATGCACTAGAAATTTAAGTTTCCCTGTGGCCAATCAAATCTTAGAAAAAGTAATACATACTAAGAAAGGAGAATTTTATCTAAACCCACAGTGGTCGGTAATGCGAGAAGTATTTTAACTCAACTATGATAAAAACCATAACAACTATGACTGAAACACAAACCATGAACTAGCCTTATGTTGTAGGAACAGTCACAAGGATGGACTCTCTATGCTGCAGGAGCACTATAAGACTGAGTTTGCATGAAAACTTCAAAGATGAAAGCTAACTGAAGATCAACAGAAAAGAACAACTAACTAACTAGCTACAGATACTTACTAAGTGGGCTCCCTTAGCAAGAATCTACTAATTATGCAAATGTTAAACTCAGAACTTCATTGAACTTTATTCATAAAGACAGAATGATATACATTGTTTTGTTGATATGGAAACTAACAACAAACTCTGTCTCTGGTCAAACAGATTCTGTCTTTCATTATCATATTGATTCTTACATGATATCTGCTACTCTGTTTCTATCTTACTCTAACTATCATCTATCTCTCTATCCATCTTCTACTCTCTCGCGTAGGAGGAGTATCTTATTTTTAAATCAGAAG
>VDFB02227932.1:0-78154 GCA_007258455.2 Sequoia sempervirens
TATTTCATACATACATATATAATAGATTGAGTTGAAGTTTTAATACTATAAAATCAAATATTAAAAGGATAAGAACTTTCTATCATCAAGATCTATCACCTGCTAAAGCTTTTATACTCTTCTCTTTGACTTGAAGTAAGGAGTAAGTAAACTATCCTATGAAGTATTTTTCTATAAAACCATATACCATTATTCCTAAATTATAAAATACACAATCTAAACATTTATATGTATAGATATGGATTTAAAATGCCCAAGCAAGGAATTGAATTATAAACAACAAACTTTAACCATCGAACAACATAAACGAACCATTACCATGAAACAATACAAGCTTTTTAGAAAGGAGATAGGTCACGTATTCAGCGCTGGAAGTAGAACCTATAGGCAAGTTTATATTCATCACATCAAATAAGAAGAGTCGAGTTTTTAGAAAACATAATACAACCAACAAATCATCTATCCAGACTGTGGCAACGTCCCCATGATGAACTAAGTCTGCAATTTATATAAATTTTGTTCTTAAATCATATTCTCATAATAATCCCTTGGAACCCAAGTCAAAGACGTCTAATTTAATCGATTTGCATAACAGGTCTAGAATATTACAGACTTGAGGATTGGTATCTCAATAGCATTGTGAATACAGAAAGGAACTAATGATAACACAACTAGAAAATCATTTATATTCTACTATTGTTGATTCTTGTTAAAATATGCTACATATATGATCATCTGTGAGAAGAAAGAAATGATTCCACCATTTGGACCTAGTAATTAGGCTTTTGTACTTATGAATTTTACTAGTTTATATATATCTTGCTCTAACCTTGTTTTCTTGTGATGTGTAGATGATCATGAACACAAGCATGCACATAAGCACCGTCACCTACATGATAGCGGTGTTTCTTCTGTAAGCATTGTTTGTGATGAACTCTAGATCTTGATGAGGTAAAATGTTTTATTGTCTTATGCTAAGCTTAATATTTTGATTCATTCTGAATATGGTCAACAAGTATGTTCCAAAAAAATTACAGCCCTGAAACTCATAAATCTATTTGCTAACTGAAGAGCTAAATGCGTAAATTGAAGGAAGCTTAGGCAGAACACGTGAATTGTTTGACAGAATGCCTCAAAGGTGGTCGCTGGGATGCAAAATTGCAGAATGTGAACAAAGTAAATTTTGCAAGGAAACATTGGAAGTCCTTAAATTATGAAGCACTCAGAAATAAACTATAGCATCGAAGTCAGCCTAAAATCTGAATTCGTCTCTTATAGTGCTCGATGGAAACCCAAAATATACTAAACTCTAATGAACGATTCCATCCCAATATGCAAATATCATGTAAAGCTATTACTACCATGTGATTTGTGGTAATTCAATACTCAGTCACAACTGCCCAAATGAGGTAACCACAACACCTACTAACAGTGCTAGTCCAACGTAAGACACAGTCACTCTTGAATCATAATAGAATCGATTTCTAAAATAAAACAGGGAATTTTAAACACCAAACCTATTATAAGCATTAGATCTTTCTTATTTTATTAGACAACAAGGCGGAGTTAGGATCAACTGAGTCTCTAGGGTATGGCTTGGGTAGAACTCTGCATGGTAAATTTGGGGAAGGTGGTGAGGGGAGGGATTGCGTAGGGTCTTCTAGACACGGCCTAAAGAGAAGAAATTAGCATTTCCTAACACCATCACCTAGATGATAACTAGAAGAGAAGGATTAAATGGGGTATCGAATGTCAAGAAAGGAGGAATGGTGTGAGCCAAATTTTGAAAGAGTGGAAGGATGAACATGGGTGTCGCTTCTAATCTCCATTGATATCCCTTAAATGTGATGGAGGCATATGTTAGATTTATATAAAACAAAATACTTTCAGGAAAAAGATCTGATCTGATAGGAGAAGAGATTCATTTCACAGCTAGGGATGAGGATATGTAGACAGTTGTGAAAAGGTCGATGTCATTCAAAGCAACATCAAAAATAGGGATTCAAATTGAAGAATTCTCTCAATATTGAAAGTCTCAATCAATAATAGTTTCAGAAAATGCATGAACATGTTCTGAGAGAAGGCTTTAGAAACTGTAAGGCGCATGCAATTTCGGTAGTAATTTAAGGTAGCGGTACGCCTTCTCTGAACTCTAAAACCCGACTTCTTCCAACATAACATAACTTTGAAAAGCAAAAGTAGTATCTAATTTCCTACACAAGATCTAGGTATCGAATCATCAAAACAAGCAAGGTGGAAAGACACAAAAGATACATGGTCTATAACATGATTGAGGATTTAGAAACACTCTTATGAAATGTTAGCAAGCACACATAGGTATAGTTGGTAGGCTTGAGTTTCACTTTTGATATGAAAGAAAGAATTGAATATAGAGACACAACATGCAACAATGAATTCATTCGTAAGCAAGATATCCTAGCTATCAGTGCTACCATGGCGTACCTGTGATTACATCGACCCATAATCTCCCACATGCCCTCTTCCTTTGAGTCGCTTCCTTCCCCCTCCATTCTTCGCATCTCCCCAAAAAACAGAACCAACTAGTGTCAAGTTGAACTTTCCCCACCAAAATAGGATTCTTCTTCCCAAGATAAAATTAGTCATTCTGACTTGAACCCCAAAGGTCTCCCCAGAGAGGTCGTGCATGCCAAAAATCATTTACCGGTACATGCAAAAGATCTTGAAATCAACATGAACTTTCGTTCAATGATTGCAACTACTCAACGAAATCTCCCAGGTTCAAAACAAATAGAAAAATCATTTTTGTTTCCTTCACTCTCCTTTTGTAGTCGAGCTTATTGGTTGTTTACCACCGTTTACTCATAATTCCTTGGAAGCCATCATAACGAACCAAATCATAGTGTCGATGGGTGGTCCTGTTGTCCACCTCTCTCTGCGCTTTTTCTACCACTCCTGCCATTTTCTAATTTTAGCCTCCATTATGCTCTCCCAAAACTGATCCATGCATTTCGTGCAATAAATTAATATAAATGTGAGCAATATAACTATTTTCATGCAATTAACTCTCTCTCTCTTTCGAGTTACATACTCAAGTCTTAGATATTTATATTAATGTATTCTTCTGAATTATTTATTCACATTATATAAACAAACATCGAAAACTATAATTACATATGTTATATTTATTTGTCACGAGTACCTTAATAACTTAATAATTTTATTTAATACAACAATACTCAAGGAAACAATCAAACAAATTTGAATCAATTCATCAACATACTAATCAAAACCTGACTTCACAAGTGAGCCAAAAGCAACACAAAGACATCATAGACAGAGGGGCACTACACCAAACATGCATTCTAGGCCACATTTCTAAAGAAGACAATCCAGAATCTCTTAGAAATGATTGTAGAGCACAATCCAAAGAAAAAGATACCTCCTCTAAAGACAAAGAAGCCTCCTCCAAATGTTGTGCAAAAGAATCCACACTCACATAAAACTATGAGGAATGATCATGTAGAGAATGAACAAGAGGGTCAGAGTGCTCACTCGCAACAATTGAAGAAGGACCACCTTCATCAAATAGAAGATGAATGGAATCAATGATGTCTCAAAAATATGAAATGTGGGACTCACAAAACAAACCAGAAATGTTTGTCAAGTACTCAACCCAAGTAGTGATCTCTAGAAGATAGTAAATGTCCTACTGCATTGAATCACAAGGGACCAAAAACTGTGGAAACACAAGTATCCTCAGGTGCAATAGTAGATGAAGTAGATGGAATATCAACATCTGTCACAAGATCCTCAGGAAATGAAACAATACCAAGATTCAAATGACCATACCAAATCTCCTTAAAAGTGTCCGCACAAGATGCCTCAATGTAAACATCTATTGAATCATTAGGAGAAAAATGTGAGAAGGTGTAGACTCCAGATTGGTGATAAACCTCCCCAACTGCAACTATATATCTACTTTGTAAATCCTAGATTATGATAGAATCTTTGTGAACTCAACACTCTTGCTTACTCCACCATGTGTGATCTGATAGATAGAAAGGATATTGGTTGATAATGAAGGCACACAAAGAACATCGTTGAATGATTTTTCATCCATGTCAATGGACCCCTTCCCACAAACATGCATATATGTGTTTTTTCCATCAGGATATGTGGTGATGAACAAGTCTCAAATGAACATAACATACTCTTTGATGAAACCATGTGATGTGAGGCTCTTGAATCAAGTATCCACCTCTCTAACTTAGAATCTGCAACTGCAACAAGTTCTTTCCCCTTATGTTTGTTGGATTTGATGATGAAGAAGAAGATGAACCCTTTAATAATGTAGACTCATTGATTTGATACTTCTTAAGAAGATGCTTCAACTCATCAATCTATTTTGAATAACATTGATGTTCATCATGCCCTGATTTCTTGCAATATGCACAAGGAGGCTTCTCGTTCTTAGATGATTCCCCTTTTGAGGGAGAGAATTTTGATTCTTTATGCAGCTTGTTCTTTATCTTCATTTTCTTCTTATCAATATTCACTTATTCTTGTTGTACCTTAGACTCATTAGCCAACAACACTTGTGACTTGGAAGACTTGATTAGACCCATGTTCATTAACTTAGCTTCCTCTTGGATTAGGAGATTTGCAAAGTCATCAAACTTAGGATCAACATATGATGCATCTCCCATAGAAATTTGATGGGTATGAAAGCCAGAAACAAATACTAAATACTCAATACCAAGCTTGGATAACACATTCAGAATCAATTGTAAATCCTCTTTATCAATGTTGCAATCTTTCAGTTGTGTTCTTAGTTGCTTAACTTTGGAGATATAGTCTTGGATGTGGTCAAAAAATTTAGGATCAAAATTCATCAAATTATTATCAATCTGATATCCCCTAATCTTATATGTTTTACCATTCAATTTTTCAAAATCCTTTTTAGGTATTTTGCATTATTCAAAATGAAATTGTAAATCAAATGAGACTAGTGAACATATGCATCCAAGTGTTTTCACATGATCAAGCTCCCATTTTTCCAATTCTTTAGCATCAGTAGGTTGAGGAATGGTTTCCTTTAGATAGCCTATTAGACCTTTCATCATGAGATAATTCCATACTAATTTTTTCCATGTAGCATAGTTATGTGGAGTTAGGAGTTCAATTTAAGATTTCCCCATTGCAAGAACAAAAACCAAGCAAAAGAAAGTAATCAATCACTGCAAGATTAACCCCCCAAATCATTCAATCAAGAAACCCCAAGAAAATTTTATCTATGGAACTTTATACTTAGTTCGATTATAGGTGCCACTTTCCAAATCAATGAAGTGGACTTGATCTTAGTGCTTACAAATTGCCAAATTTGGCCACAAGATCAAAGTAATTTTTTTACAAAGAATCAGATCAATCTGATCACACCACTAGAAAGTACACAAAAAAATACTCACTTTCCCAAAAAATACTAAAAAATGTTATTGTATAATTGAGAACGGATCCTTAGAAGTTCCCAAAATGAGAATGACTCGGCAACAGCTCTAAAAAATATGCAATTTTTGAAAACCTCAAGCACCAAAATCGAAAACCAATTATACCACTTTGGAGACCGTGAAATTCTACCTCGAATAAAAAAAAAATCTTGAAAAAAGGAGCTCGTATGACCAAGCTATTCCCTTCCAAAGTTGGACTACAAAATCAAAATTGTTGATAGAGAGGGGGGCAGATTGGAGAGACCTGTTGACGGTTGTTTGGTTATCAAATTTAAGATAGTGAATAATGATAGTCATTTAGACGTCAAATTTAACACAATGAGATGATAGTCATTCAGTCATCAAATTTAACACAATGTTTTCTGATGGTCATTTGGCTATCAAATTTAAGATAGCCGCATGAAAAAAGTCAATTTTTTCCAGCACAAAAATATGAAGTATTATATATGAAAATAGGGGGTTTTGGGCCTTCTAAATGCGATGGCAGGGTCAAATTTGACCCAAGATGCTCCAAAATTGTACCTACCTTTCGGATCTAGCAAACACTCTTCAACTTCAAACCCTCATAGATCTGGCCTCGTATGTCTGATTTGGATGAAACAAAAGGAAATTTTGACTTTCTCAAACCCTCTAATCTCAATGGTGAGCTTAGATTTACACCAACAAGATCCTATTTGAACCTGCAATAGAAAGCCACAAAAAGGAAATCCCCAAATCTGGTATTTCTTTCAAGCTTTTTTAATTCTCTAGGTCATCATTCAATGAAAGAGAAGATTATACTCAAATTTTCAAGATTTATCAAGATCTATCAATAAATACTAACAAAAAGAAATCCCACAAGCTTTGATACCATGTAAGAGTTGGTATAGAATAACTCTACACAATGCAAGATTAGTTGAAGATTATAGCCACACAAGATCTAGGTACTTCATGAAAGCACAAGATAGATCAATATGAAATACTCAAGATTGTAATGGAGTTGATTATCCAAGAATTTTTCAATGTGCAATGCACGAGACCACTAGTTATATAGCCAAGGTGAGACACAAGATTAAACAGGATTATGAAAAGTGTCTTAATCCTATGGCATGTGACAAACTATCACAACTACCTAGGACACATGTGTTATAAGTAAAAAGATAAGATAACAACTAATGACAACTAACACCTTCTAGAAAGATTCCTTCCTAGGACCTAAGTAAACTTGACATGTAAATAAGTCCCCTAGTAATGAATTAACTAGGTACAAGACATTATTTACACCAACACTTCTCACGGTTTTTGGTTTCTTCCTTGTTGGAGATTCACAATTGCTAGGTTACTTTGGCTACTAGAACTTGGCATAAATGGACAAGCAAGTTGGTAAAACCGTCAATTTTATTTTTCCTTGTTTTATCTCTTGACTTTATTAATATTTCTTATCATATTAATCATACAAAGTAGCATTCACACCAACCCTCTTGTTTCTCAAGGACAGTCAACCGTTTAAGTTGGGGGGAGGTTCATCATCCTTATTACCTATCTTTTCACCCATCATTTCCTTTTGCTTATCCCATAATAAAATCCATTATTTCACCCTTCATAATTATTTATATTTTCTATCATTTCATCCATATTATTGATAGCTCATGAATGTGGAGATAATTTTTCATAATACTTCCTATATATGGGTGTTGCCACAATAGTGTGTCTCACTTTTGGGACATGTTGATTTTTTCCTGAAATCATTTTTTTTAGAAAAATTAATGATTTAAGCTTTGAGAGGTTTCATATAAAGGGTTTTAATTGAAGAGGGATAGATAATACCCCTGTAGATCAAACCCCCTTAGATAGAACCCCTCTAGTATTAAATCATACCCTAAGTGGAGTCTCCTTCGCACATATCAAAATGCTAGAAAAAAACATTTTTTCTTAACTTTTGAGAGATTAGATAACGTCATTTAGAAATTATATTTTGGAAGATTGTAGCCCTCAAAACGAGCCTTCCAACAAGTATAGTTTTGATATGTTTTCATTTTATCATGTATTAATTTTTAATTTTACTAAACATAGCTTTCTCTTCAAACATCAAGATCTTCATTTTGTAGTGGAAAAATAGTAAATCATTGTAAAAGAATTCAAAAATACCCTTTCCCTGGATATTTATGTCCTTGTTTCACCAAAAAAATGGATTTCAATATATACACAAGTTAGGTTGGATGACACACACATATGTTCAAATTATAGTTACAGTGACTTCGGAAAATAATTAAAAGAAATATGTAATAAAAAATTATTAATAAATATCCTTTCCCTAGATATTGATGTTGAGAATCTATATTTCAAAAATTAAAATTTTATCCTTTAGAGAAAAAAAGTTATGTTGGACGACACAAACGCTACTTTCTAAAAATGTTATTTTTCGTTTAAAACTATTTATTAAAAGAGATGTTGAAAGATTCATGATTTATTTTAGAAATTTTTTAAAAATATATATTTAGAATCTACACACAAATTGCCACAAATCACTAGTTCGCATCGTCTTCAAATTCTTAATGGTTTAGTTGTTATAGGTCTTAGAAGATGAAGATTAAGTTAAAAATATTGATTTAAATGTCCATCTTGGACAAAAAGTGAGACATGGTATTGTGATTTCACCCATATAGCATTTTTAAAAAGAAGCTATGGAAAAATGACAAAAAGAGAAAAAATTGAAAATTGAAAAATGAAGAAAAAAAAGTTGGAGGTATGAATATTGAAAAAAGAAAATTGGAAAACAAAAGAAAATCCATGAAACTTGCTATTAAGAGGAGTGATAGAAAAATTGAAATAAAATATGATTAACCATGATCTATAATATTCAAGGGTGAATAAGGCATAAATCATAAATCCAAAGGCTGCCAGTTCAAATCAAAACCTCTCAAAAATTAAAGATTGCACGAGGACGTGCAATATGCTAAGTTGGGGGGAATGATGAGAACCATTCACGTTCCACATTATACCATATTTTAGCCTTTTTCCCTATGCCATTTAACCCATTTTCATATTTCATTTCCACACATTATCATACCATTTTACCATATTTTGCTGCATATGGTTGAATAAGTAATATTTAACTTATATTTTTTAGATAAAATAAGTTAATAATAAATATTAGATTATCTTTACTTATATTTGCTATCATTATGTTGAGAAAATAATTTGAGGAGCATATTAATAAATAATTTCAACTAGTAATTTAATTTTAATAATGATTTATTGTGCTAACAATAAATAATATATATTTGTATACTCATATGGTACAAAATAGCATGTATTATTTGTTGTTGTAATTAAGATAATTGTGATGAATGGAGGCCAAAAAAATTGCTATTTTTATGGTATAACAAACTCCTACTTTTATGGCTAGTTTTATTCCAACCCACAAGCCATAAATAATGCCATAAGAGATGGCATGAGAATAGGAGAAAATTCTATAAAATAGGGCTGCAAAAATATAATAGGTGGTGTGGAAAAGCATAAGAATAATATTGGAGAAATAATGCAATAAAACTAACGTGAGAAATGAAAGCACGGGCGTGAGAGT
Source organism: Sequoia sempervirens (assembly GCA_007258455.2). Taxonomy (NCBI): domain Eukaryota; kingdom Viridiplantae; phylum Streptophyta; class Pinopsida; order Cupressales; family Cupressaceae; genus Sequoia; species Sequoia sempervirens. Next base: position 9,052 of record VDFB02227932.1, read on the forward strand.
AAGGAATAAGTTAGATATTTGTTATATGCCTTGTTTATGCCTTATTCATTACATAAAACATAGCATTAAAGGGAGCACATTAGTACAACGTGAAATATGTAAGAGAAGCAATGTAGCAACAAAAAGGAAAGTTAAAGAATAGTGCAAAAATAAAGATCTTGTAATGTCTTTCGTTGGAATAAATATTTGGTGCTTCTATCTGAGTTCGTAGCAGTGTTTTAATCACCCCATGGAAGGAGAGGAGGGCCCACTCTCACAAAATGATGGTGAATTTATTTTATGTTTTTTATTTATTATAATTTAGTTTTAATTTCATTTCATTTATAAACTGCAATGTGTTGAATGTAACGCCCCGCCATGCAACCCTAGGGAAAGTTGCAATTTACTAAACAACCGAACTAATTTTTTTTTTTAAACATGAACAATTTACATACAAGTTCACTTAACCATTACCAATCATTTCCCTAAGGCTACGAGACCGTGTTACTTAAACCAAACGCGGAACATGAATTAAAACCATATCATATAGTTACTTAACAATTAAAGTTCACATACATTCCATTCATAATAAATTTACATCCAAGAATATGAAGTGCCACATGATTTCAAACAATATAGCTTACAACATGTTTACAATAAGATTACAATACTCATTTCCCGAATGAGGTAAATCCAACAAATATGATAACATATTACAAATTCTGCCTCGATAACAAATGAGGGGTAATAAAATACAATAAGTATAGAGAGAACAAGGCATGAGAAGAAACTGATTCCCGCGAGCTCTCCATCCGGAAATCTTGACCACACGAACAAGAAGAATCAACGGATTAAGATGCACGCCACCCGACCACGTGGAATCCAAAAGGTCCCACTCCCTCCGTGCTAGGAGATAGTAACAAGGAATTCCTACACAAGACCATCTACCACTAGACACAGGCTAAAACATAACTGAACAGAAACAACTTACAATCACAAGGTCACTTAACATCCACAATCACAATGACACTTAACATCCACAATCACAACGAGACTTAACCACTACAGACACAATATCACTTAACACGAGGTTACAATGCTTCCAGAGAACAAAGATCATGTGCATCGCACAATAACTGATTAACTGTCGACATAGGAAGAGTGTCATGCATAAATTGCAATGAGTTACCCTGGCTCAACCTTCCTAGGCTACCGGACCCCCATCCTGGGTTACCCTGGCTTGCCTCTACTGGCCGCCGGACCCTCACGCAAAACTATGCGTCCCATCTCATCTCGAGCCTTATCATTCACTTGCTTCACGAGAGAGACATTCTTTATCTTTATTAGTGTGAAAGATCCCCATTAATTCTTTTAGATTATCACTTAGTTAAACTCTAGGTGAGTTACCCTAGCGCCCCTTTGTGTGCCGGACCCCCACAAAGAGCCACTCTCCTATCGACAACACACAAGGTACAATACCACAATAGGTAACTAGACAACATAACCTCTCCAATCCAAGAAGGAAACAAAACAAGGAAATCTCATTACCCTCTCCTATTTCCCAGGAGGCACAAATCCCCGTTCGTGGAAACCGGGTACAACATCATAGTACAACTCTACACCATTCCCAAGGCAATTCACAAATTGAACCTCTACACAAAACATCCCACTCTAGAGAACTTCTCTGGAAGACTTACATAGACCCTTAACCCCATTTGCCCGACATGGAGAATAAAAGAAACATGATAGAAAAGCATTCTAGGCAACTCATTATCTAATGTTAGGGTTTCCTAAACCCAGTCCAACACAGTTTTCAATCTTGCATTTACTCAATCAAATACACCAAATTCATTTCCCAACATTGAAGTATTTACAACCCAATCATTTACTCTAAATTTCACAATTAACTTCCCTAATCAAAGCGTTCCAATAAATAAAGTCATCTGAATAAAATAATCAACCCTTACTCTACGTTTAACAGTTGTATTCATAATCGAGGTATTATAATAAACAAATTCATCCAGTTAAAATAAATCATTCTCATATCTCTAAGTTTCACGAATATATTCAAAATCAAGTCATTTAATAAATAAACAATTAAACTAAAACGCTTAATCCATATTTCAACCATAAAATAAATTAATTAATAAAAATCAATATTTTAAATAAAACATTTGGTCATACGTCAATTATATTTCCTCTATACAAATGAGATAATCATTTTAATGCTCCTCTTTTAACTATTAAAATATCATTTAATCATATGCCTTTAAAACTTTAATTTTATATTTAATGATTTCCTGATTATCCATAATAATTTGAAAAATAGAAATTTCTAAATAAAGGTAATTGATTTTAAAATCAGCTTTTTAAATAATCATTAAATTATCTAATACTCACTTGGCACCATTGAGGAATTTAAATTTAATACTTTAATCCTATTTGTTCAATCAATTTATTAAAACTTCATAACATATCCCTGATTTCCTCAATTAAACTATATTCTTATAATTTGTAAAATAATCATATTAAATTCATAATCCGCACACACATATATATAATAATACTTATATATTAAAATCTTACTTTTAAATCATATTATATAATTTCACTATTAATTAATTTATATATATATATTAAATAATATATAATAAATATATATTAAATAATATATAATATATATATATATATAAATAATATATAAATTTAAATACCAAATCACAACAGAAAATTTTAAACGAATTTAAATTCATAAACCACAGGCACGTTATACGAAGGATCCCACAATACTTTGTACTGTGGGTGGTGGGGGCTGCGTACCTCCCACTAGGGAGGCCGCGGCCTCCCCAATGGCTGTGCACAGCAGCCAAGGGTTGCCATGCTAGCAGCCACTTGGGCTGCTGGGTACGGCAGTCCTTGACTGCCGTGTTAACCACATGCAGGGGTACAGGGGTCCGGTACAGCCGACCCTCCCCAATAAAATTTAATAATTTTTATTTTATATTTATTTATATTTATTTTAAAATCCATACTTCCGTCCAAACACACAGGCATGGAAATTTAAACGAATAAATAAACGCGTTTTAAAAAAAAAAAATAATAATAATTTCGTTTTCAAACAAAATTAACAAAAAATAATAGATGGATTTCGAAAATCAATATAATTTTGATTAATTATTTTATTCAGTATACAATCTCGAAATCCACGCTAAATATATATTTATTTTAAAAGTTTTTTATAAAATGAACTATATATATATATATATATATACCCCTGTGTGTATATATATATATCAAAGATTCAAAACAAATAATCTGGACAAATAGATTTTTCAAAAGATAATATAATACAAGATTTTCCATTAAATCTAATATAATAACAGATTTTCAATAATTTTAATAAAGATTTGGTATCTAAGTGCATCTCACAATCAAAATGATTTTCTTTTCAAATGGTTATTTTCCAAACTAGGTTTTATTGAAGAAATTTTTGAAGGTACTACTATAATTTCCTACAAAGGGTTCGAGGGTTTAACACAATCAAGTTTTTTATTCACAGGTTCATTTTCAAAAGAAAATAGAGGAATGGATTTCTTCAAACTCAACAACTAGATTATTTTTACACAACAATAAAATAACAGTAAATTTAAAGAATGAAACCTGGAGTCCTTCGTTCGAAGAAGAATCCCTTCTGTAGCCTCTTTCTGAATCCTTGCCTGTAACTCTTTTCTCGATCTTCTGCCTTCAACGTTCTTCTAAAAAATCTTTTCTTTCCAAAACCACAATAATTTTACCCAGAAAACACAAAACCAAAAACTCCAGAACAAAACTTCCCTGTGTGTGAATAATCTCCTCATAAAAATAATAAATCAAAATAAAGATTCAATAAAGCTCTTCCCCTTTCTTTTCTCAAAAATCCTCTTTTCTTATTGGTCCTTTTTCCAGCTTTTAAAAGCACAACTTATCTACAATTTTAATTAAAATAATTTATTTAATCAAGATATTATCCGCACATGATTTTCTAATTTAATATTAATAAAAGATAATATTAATTATCCTCATCAATATTAATTTAATTTAATTTCTTAAATACATTTTAATTTACAATATATTTAAATTTAACCATTTACTAACTCACAATTAGATCAAATAACAAAGCAATATCAATTAATTATCTTATAAAATAAGATTAATTAATTAAACACTAACCATAAATTAAATAAATACTCAACAATCAAACTACACAATCAACGAGGACAAAAACTTTAGTCATGACACAACGACTCACAACAGACGACGAACTTGGGACGGAAAACCTAGCTACTATCTCCCAATCGATTACCATTGGTAAATGGACACGCTTAGACCTGTGAAGCCAGGTGGAGTCGATGTCATGTACCTGTCAACTTGCAACAAAGAGCATGTCGAACGTGCAATATATATATATATAATATGATCAAACACACCGTGAAGAGGAAATCTCGAAATTGTAGGGCGCTCGCAAGCGAGTGATACAATCCCGTCCCCTTCACCAATACAGTATCACTAACTGACGCATCTAACATCAATGATATGATCAATAGCATAAACATCATTAAATCAAATATCTTCTACGTTAATCCAAAACACGCCATAAAGATAACATTAGAATAAAATAACATTACATCAAAATATAACTTTCACATCATTTAACAATTGCAATCAAAAGCAACCAAGTTCTAAAGTCAAAGCATATTCAGACACAATCATCAAATGTCTAACTAACCAAAACACACAATAACAGTACCAACATAGTACCAAGGTATCAAACAAAGCATAGAAAATAATAAATCCAAACAGTAATAGGAGGGGTATTACATTGAATCAATTTTATTTAGGATTTAAATATAATGGTTTGTAATGATTTATAATTTATTGTCATTCTAATAATTCTTAGTTGTTTAAAAATATTTTTTGATTGTAGAGTTTCTATAGCAATTTTCATTAATGTTTTTATCTACATTTCATCTACACTCACCTCACTACCTACGGTCCTTGCGCATATAACCACTACACCTTTTGTAAGTTTATTTCCCTGGATTGACATATAGACCAAAACAAAACTAGTTATTAATATTAAATCTTTTATCATCATTTGCCCTTAGTTTTGGCCTATCGCCCATCACATAGTCTTAGCCAATACATTTTCTATCATATTCCCAAAACCCCTAACAAATGCACTCTTATCAATTATGTCAACCCTACCATCTATGTCATTTTTGGCACCAAATGTTACCATTTGTCAAATTTACTATTTGGTGCATCTAAGACATCCATTCCAAATTCATTATGCAACAGTTAACAACGTTAGAACAACACTTAACACAAATGTACCCACTTAATACACAAGTGTGCCACTTAAATTACAAATGCATCATTTAATAATAATTTCCCCCCCTCCCAAACAGTTGTACACTTGACTGGAACAAGTATGTCATTATAGAACAAATGTGCCAAATTGCCATATAATCACACAAATATATTATATTTGCACCATACAAATTCACATTTATTTCCATTTTGTGCCATACAAATGTGCCAAACTAGCACATTTATGCCAAAATCATGCCTAATTTCACCAAACCCTACTTTGGCACATCTGTTCAAACCCTAAATTTTTCCTAATAAATTCTCTTAAATACACAAATAATAAAGCATGTTAAAAAAACCTACCTAAATTGGTATGTCATCCCTTTTTCTATACATCCTCGCCCTCTCTACATGATGATCACCCTTTGGAATACCATTCATTCTTTCCACAACTCCACTCTCGAGAAACTAGGGCTCACTAACTTTCCACAAAACTAGGAGTGCAAATGAGGAGGAAAACCCATGTCTTCGTATTTCAGCCTCTGTGGATAGCCTAGATTATTTTGATAAAAAGGGACATTTCACAAAGATTGATAAAATGCAATATGTATGATTCAAACAATAGATTTAGAAATAACATACTAACACTAAGAATATCTAGCTACTAACATAAGAAGAAAATATTCAAAGTAATGAGGAGATAGCATAAATTAGATATCTCTCACAAGGAATTCAAAAACAACCTCGTAGGTGGATTTCAAAGTTGCACTATAATTATCTTGTTCACCTCACCATTAAGAGATGGGTGATCCCACAATAGTGGTTTACAATTTTTGGCCAAACTGGACACTAAAATTATTATTTTTAACTAAATCTTCACATTCGGGCACCTATAGTAGCTAAACCGTGAAGGATTTGAAGATGATGCAAACTAGAGTCTCGTCACATTTTGTCTGTAGATTATAAAAATATTTTTTTCAAAATTTTTGGAAGTAGATTGCACTTCTTTTACCATCTCCCACGAAAACTAGTTTTTTTCAGAAAACAACATTTTTAAAAAATGACGCACCGTATAACGCATAACTTTTTTTCCATGAAGGATAAAATTCTAATTCTTTCAAATTGAGATTCGTAACTCTGATATCTAGTGCTTCCACTTGGTTAGACAGTTTTTTATTGAATATTTTTTCTTTAATCAAGTTTCAAAGTCAAACCAATTACAATTCAGACATAGCGCGACCGTATAACGCATAAATTTTTTTGTATATATCAAAATTCAAAATTTTTTTTGTTGGATCAAGGACTTCAATATCTGGTGCACTCATATTTAAAAAAAATAAATTAATAATATGCTATTTTTCCACATGTGCAAAACAAAGACCTTCGTTTTTGATTAAAAACCTATGTTTAATAAAACTAAAAACACAAATACATAATAAAACCAAAACATATTAAAATTATATTCGTTGGATAGCTCGTTCTGAGGACTACCTAATTCCAGTTGGGGTTGTGAGGATTCCTCCATTTTCATCCTCAACCCGAGCTTCGAATTGCCAAAATTTAGGTATTTTGTGTGTCTTAGGGAGGGGATGAGGATTTAGGGGGGTTTGTACGAACCCCTAGGGGTTCGAGCAAACCCCTAGGGGTTCATTCGAACCAGGGTTCGCTCAAACCCCTTTCATATGCATTTTTTTTTTGTTTTTGGTGGGAAAAATTTTAAGGGGTTCGCTCGAACCTAGGTTCGGTCAAACCCCTTTTTGGTTCGGTCGAACTTCTAGGTTCGTACGAACCCCCAAAATCACTTTTTTTTTTCCATGGGGTCATTTTTTCTCAGTTTTCCTTCCTCCATCAAATTGTAAACCACTATTGTGGCTTCACCCTCTATGACATGCAAAGTGTTGAGAGAATGTTTTTTCTTCAAAACCTGTGAAACTTCAAGAAAGTTGTAGAGCCCAAGCCAAGAGCATAGTGTAGTTTGAGAGAGAGAGAGAGTAAAAAATCTTCCTTTTTGAAAAATAGAAAGTTGTGTCTTTTCAACCAAGTGCAATTTCCACAGAGGACCATCACATTGAGAAGATTCTTAAGAATGTAATATTCCAACAACCATTTAAATTATGATTTTTAAGGATAAATTAGTGCATTGCATAGATGTCTACATGTAACACTTGCATCTAAAAAAATGGACTAAAAAACTCAAGATCTTCATGACTATGCTAGACAAAAGATGTTATGGTGTTAACGTTTTATGTTTAAACTACTTTTAAATCATGATCCAAAAGGGAAGGCATTACGTATTATGAAATTACAAGGTACGTGATTTCCTACACTATAGACCCTATAACTTGAGATAGGTCACTTGAGTGACCCTTTAGTTTCTTCATCTATGCTTCAATCAAATGTTTGAAAAAAGGTTTGGTGTTGCACAAGTACTTAGAACCTAGTTCAAAGGTTGAACAAGGAAAATACGAGGCTAGAGATGAGGAAGCTATCATTAAGTCAAGGAATACAAATAATAAGTGTAATTTATATAACTCCTCTCATGAGCTAGACCTATTGAATCATCATCAAATTGCTATATCAACCCTTGTAATTTTCGGCACTCATAGGATTTTCACAAATATTTGTATATATGTGTTATGTTTGTGTATAAAAGGACATTCATTTGCATCATTTTCATAATGACATAATGTTGGAATATTGTGGAATTTTTTCATTAATGTTTTCACTCAAATCAAACAATGAATCTAACATATCTAATCATTCTCATCCTAGCACATGTGATTCAACCAAATCACCTAGCAATTATTCTAGAATTCATGTGCAAGTTTGGAACTTTCTTTCTATCAACATATATTTGAGTATTACCAACTTGACTTTAAAAACCTCAAGAGTGTGATAAGAAATATACTATCTAGGAATTTAATCTTCTAAGAGTTTATGAGGTTATATCTAGAGATCATGAAATCTTTCATACTTGAAAACTAGATCCAAATTTAAGAAGTCAATCCAACATGATGCAAAGAAAAATATGCTAATTGTGATAAACATACAAGATCATATATAGTATTCTTAGATTTCAAGACATAAATTTGTTATAGTTATGATGACTATCTTAGAGTAAAAAAAGGAACAAAAAGTTCTAAATTTAATTTTGAGCACTTCAAGTTTGATCTTGACTATTGATACAAGAACATCCTTGGTTGTAAAGCAATCCTATATCAACCAAAAACATTTATTTTTCTTATAGTCCAATTTGTAAGTGTTTCAACAATTTCTTTCACATTTTACCACATTACCATTGCTCACCTCACATAGTAGGATATAGATTCTACACAAGACCATCTTCAACATATCCAAATTTCAAGTGATTTGCATTCATTTATAGAAAGCTATCACTCTCAGAAGTTCACTGTCAATTCTATTTCAGAGCATTCTAGGCCTATATGGTTCAAGCTTGATGTGTAGACCATTTCGGGAAGTACGTAGCTTAATGGAACATCATAAAAGGCATTTTAGGTGTAGGATAACTTTCTTGGAGATCCACAACACATTTTCATCTCCCGAATGGTTATCTTCTCATATTCTAAGGCCAACCTACACGTCGGATCTTGCATTGAGGTTTGTAAGCCCTTGAGGCCAACACATATCATAATTGAAGCTAGAGGTTCATATTTAAGATCATTTAGTAAACTGTTGGAAAATAGTTAGAAGGGGAATTAGGATGATTCTGATAGTTAGTTCAAGTTTATAAGTTTTTGGTTGTAATAAACCAATGTGTCAATTGTAATGTCTTGTAATGCCTTGTGGCAAGCCTATGATCCCTTAGTTAGTCTGCACTTGTGGCATGTGATGCATGTAAGGCTATTAGTTAACAAATTAATGACAATTCATGTTGTTGAGAATTTCTTGTGTTATTTTCAATGTGTTAAACTCTAGTTTGCATGGTTGGATAGTCCTTTCTGGACCCTCCATCCATGACTATTGTAGATTTTAACTCTAACACTTGGATCTAAATTGAAGAAGTATAAACTTTTGAAACCCATTTGTCTTGATATTTGATGTTTGGTAAGCTTGTAAAGACTACACCTCTGAGAAATTTGTTAGATTGTAACTTCTCCTACGTTAGACCCCTAAGCAAGTCAATTTTATAACTTGAAGTGAATATTAAAAGACAATATTCAACATGGAAATGGTCTATATGCAGATGACACATATTTGATTCTTTGTCCTATTAAAAATCAAAATATGCTCTAATGATTGTCCTTGATGTTCTTAAATACCAAAACATAACAATATATTCCACATTGAATTTAAATATTTAAATTTAAATTCATTTGTCCATGCATATTGATCTCAAGTGGAATAGAAATAAATCAATGTAGGGAAGTGATAATCTTAAAGTATGAGCGAACATATGAAAGTGAGTGTAAATGTAAGTGCAATAATGAAGAGAAAATGATGAGCATGTGAGAATAATTATGAGTTGAACTAAATAAGAATAGACAAAAATCAAATGGTGAAAGAAACGTAACACAAGAGAGTATCACTTATCAATATATAATTATATTTGAGATAGTCCACCAAAATAGATACAATATTAAATTTAATAATATGAATATACAACTTTTACCACTTTTGTTATAATCATAATCCACTTCTGAATTTTTTTACTTTATAAGTCTCACTAAAATAGAAATCCAATCATAATACGACCCACCAATCAAAGAAAAACTTGTTAGTCCTTGTTTTTTGTGAAGCAAATTGCTGGTGATAGGGAATGAATTCTTTGAGAGAAAAAAGGAAGATGTCATATTTTAATTCAGATGAAAACTTACGCTCAAAATCTTTACTTCTATTATATATGTTTAGGGGGACCTAGGCATTATTAGTGATTTGAACCAAAAGGAAAATATAAAGACACAAAAGGGAAAACCTGTGGGTTTTGCAAAGCGTGTTAGAGGGGCAACCATAATAAACATATCACGAGACACATTCCTCTAAAATATGGAGCAGCTATTACGTATGTAGAAACTTCCATAAACCATCCCAAAATGGAAGCAAACGAAAAACTTTTTATTATTATTTCATAGCAATGCAACCCATAGACTCGACATACACCCTGAACAACTCATGATTTTAAAGAAACAACAAAGGTTCATAGAAAAGACATAAAAGGTAGACCCAAGTGGCCTTCTTATCTCTTCAACAAGGTATGGAGTATGGGCAAAGGTATAAGGACAACATTCGTTGGATCTCATATAGAGGTTAGTAGATAAGGAGGAGCTTAGGGGGCTTCAAGATCTCTTGATGTGGTTGAGGGTATCATGAGCAAAAGTTAAAATGGTGTTTTTGGTAGGGGAGGTGATTTTATATTTGTTCATATGTAATAGTTGTTAAGGTAATGTGTTGTGAGGTTTTGTTTTTATTTTTGATGATTAATTGTAAAGTTAAACATTAGTTGTTATTACCCAAACAATAGAAAAAAGTGTCTATTTTTATAAATCGCATCAAAGAAACAACCAATTATATGATATGGATATGACACAAATGAGCACTTTTAACAACATCAATTGATGAAAACTTTGGAGTGTATGTCATATTTGATAGTGAATTCTTACAATTCATCTAGACAAATTACATTTTAGATCTTGGTAACTCGGATCAATAATTCAAGCACCAATGTACCTAACCACCTAATCTCCATCAACCTAACGCCCTTAGGTGAACCACATCTATTAGGCATCATGACATATGTCAAATCAATTGAATCAATCATATCACTAGAATGTGTAATAAACCCACTATTGTTCATTGTTGGATAATCCACTATTGCTCACTATTGGGTAATGGAGAAAGAGGTTCCTAATTCATTGATCAAGAAACTAGGGATCATCTAATATTTTTTAACAAACTCACCCAATAGATGGTAGGCTATTATTTTTACATATTAGATGTCTTGTCTCATTGGCTCACACATAAGGTGATCAATACTATATGCCTTGATGCATATTTTTTTGTCTAACATTTTTTTTGGTTTTTTTCAAACAACTTGACAAAGATATAATTGATGCGGTTATATTGATGTTGCCTAAAACCCCAAATAATAGATTTAAGCTCTTAACTTACAAACAAAGACATGTTAAAGTTTTTGTAAAAAAATAAAGTTGTCATTTAACAGCTTAAGGGATGTAAAGTCAAGGTGCATTGCTATTAGGTCCTCTCCCCTATCACATTAAGCATAGAAATAGGTTTAGACAAACTTGACTTGCATCTTATAAATGATAATATTATTAATTTAATTAATTCATAATGATATTGTTAGGTTATAATGATGGTATTGTATATTTGGGAGCTAGCATGAAGAGAAACTATAATAGAGAAACAAAGAAGTTAAGGGAGGTCAAACAAGTGAACTAAGTCACCAACGTCAACACAATCTCTTATATTTATGAGGAATCATTTCTTTTAACAACAACATCCAATAAAGACTAATAGATAAGTAGAAAATATTGTAATTGCAAAGTTCTAGCTCTACTAGATCCATCCCACCATATAAATGTTCATCGTATTGACTATTAATAAATCTCTATTAATATAATATTGTTTATTGGACCAAGTTCATGTGTATTTACAATTTCTTTTTTAATTGAAGTTTCTATATTGTAGTATACACAATTTGAACACGTGTACATACATTTTTAATTAGTTTATCTTGAGTCTTTCTTTAGCACTATTGTTAGAATTTTCATAAACTTATAAGAACATATATGTGATATGTGAATTACAAATCATATGGTAGGAAGGTTTATAATGAATAGGAAATAATCATGTATTTTATGAATTACAAGCTATATTGGTAATAACATAATATTTGTTTTGTTTAGTGGATAATTAGTATGTTATGCATGATAAATTGATAAGGAAATGTATAAGGTAGAATATAGTTTGAAATAGTTAAGGACATAAAAAAATTGAGACCTATAATTCTATTGGGAAAGGTATGTTTACAACTTGTATAATAATCACAATATATTTAAGAATTATATTTTTCTATATGATGTCCATTCCTCTCAGCTCCTACATATGTGTTCTAGTATGTATCACAATAAGCTAGCATAAAAAATTTAAAAACCCTCAAAAAAATAAAAGATTAAAATATGGGGGAACCTTAAAAAATAATCAGATCCTTTGAAAAAATTAATGTCTTGGAGATGAAAAATATAAAAGGATTTCAAGGTTACATTGTAATCTGGCTTTCAAAACTCTATTTAATCTCATGTCTTTTTACTTCTACAATATTCAAAATGGACATAACAAAATATAGTCTTTGACCCATGAATTTAGAATATGATAATAAAATCTAGTTTTGACCCCATCAATTTAGAACACGACAACAAAATCTAGTATCCACGCTATTAATTTATATTAATTTATGATGTGTAAGATAATATATTTAAGAATTATATTTTTCTATATGATGAAGGTTGCATGCAATAAAATATTTTTTAACAAAAGTTTCATTAGTTACTAAGAAATGTCATATAATAATGGCCTATTAGTCAATAAATAAATAAATTGGAAGATAAAACATCACACAATAAAATAAGAAAGGGTCTAAAGAACTTTCTTCTTTAATTCCACTATCAAGTATTCATAGATAATTGGGGGAAAATATATGCCTTACACTTTTCCCCTTCATTTTGGATGAAATTTGACTTAAGTATCCTTTGTACAATGACAAGTGTATAAGGTACAATTTCTATTGAAATGTGACACATAACTTGAATTTTATCTCATGGAATATGCATTCATTCTCATGGATTAGTCTTGATTCTTCTTTTGTCCATGAACTAGAATTTTTTAGTTTAAATTTAAACTTCGAGCTAGTCTAATTCTTTCAACTAGTCATTATATGCAAACTTGAAGCACAAGATCTCTGGATTTTTATATAAGGACCAACCCTAATTCATTTTGAGAATCTAATAAAATTAGCACATAGATATCTAGTGTACTTTTGTAATTTCATTCACATAATTAGAGCATTACTACTACATTAACTATGTGCATCAACATCTAGCCTAGCATACTCTACATGATTTCCTATTGTCTTCATTTTTCCCAAAAGCCACTAAACTAGTATCCTAGGGTCATTGACAAAAGGAAAATAAATCCTTGCCAAAAAAACTCCCTAAAGGAATTTCTAAATAATGTCAATTAGATAATATAGATCATATTAATCAAGGCAAACTAAACATAGCTATTAGAATCTAGCAAAGTTCACTTATGTGCACTAAAATTCAAGTCTAAAAGCTTGACTACAAATTACTCTTGCATTAATTAAATGACCTAGAATGATAAACAATAAATTTATAAATTCGAATACATTTGTTTGATTAAAAATTATTTTTTTACATAATAAAAAAATAATTTTAAATATCTACGACAATATAATTACATTATATTTTTAATTAAATACTATTTATTTATTTAAATTTTATATTTATTTTAATACATTACACCAAATAATTTATATCTCATTTCTTAATTATAATTATTCATTAATTATTTTACCTAATACTATAAACCCTTACACAACTTACATTCTAGTTCTTAATACTTCACAAAATTTAGGATTATAATGTCCACATCTCCACTCCTCCAACTCCCATTATAAAATGGTTCCCATATAAAAATCCTCTATGCATCTTACTTTAAAAAAAATTAAAGAGAATCGATAGGTTAGTGAGAACTCACTGTTACAAAGAAAGTTTTAAGAACATATTCTTATGTAGCTATAATTTTTTAATGGAAGACTTTATATCATTCATAAGATGTTTTGTTACTCGATATTAGAAGTAGAACATGAGTTTGAGTTGAAATCTCTTTGGTTGAGCATCAAGAACTGAAGAGTATCTATTATAGTCAAAGTTGTTCAAGGCATAATCCTAACCTCATCCCTTGTGATGTTGAGGCCTTGCACTCAACAAGACTTAATTCTTGGTAGACTCATTCAAAACCATTCAACTTCTCCTATAAATAAAAGAAACCCATTTACAACATAACTAAAAAGTTCATTTATAACATAACTAATTTAAAGAAAATGTCACTGAAGTATACAATCAATTGAAAGAATATTAAAAGACAATAAACTTCTGGAAGACAAAAGATCATCCATTTACAATATAACTAAAAAACCAATTTACAACCTAACTAATTTAAAGAGAATGTCAATGAAATATACAATCAATTGAAAGAAAATATTAAAAGAAAGTAAACTTAGGGAAGACAAAAGATCACCCATTTACAACATAACTAATTAAAGAAAATGCCAAATGAAGTATACAATCAATGGAAAGAAAATATTAAAAGAAAATAAACCTGTGGGAAGACAAAAGATCACCCATTGAACTAACGAAGAGTCATTAAAAACCGACCTCCTTAACTCCACCATCAATTCTGGACAGCCAAGCTGGGGAAAAGGGAATAGAGCAGGTACACACCATTCAACATCCTTTTCTATTTCCGCCTGAAACAGAACTATTTCTCTCTATCTTCCACCAACACATTACAGAGCAGCAGCCATGAACAGCAGTAGAGCTAGTGACAACGATAACAGGAGGGAAGATGAAGGTAATGGAGAAAATAGTAACAGTGAAGATAATGGTAATACTTCCATTACCATTATCAGCCCTGTAAGGGGACCACCATCGTCGCCTACTATTGAATTCAGAGCAGCTGTCGATATTGTTGAGCCCACAACTCCCATTTTTAACTATGCCCAATACCCCAATTCTGCAATTATTCCTAGTCCTTTGACACTATGGAGATCATATCATCCAAATACTCCGACACCTTTGGGCTTTTATTCCCCACGCCCACTTTCTCCCCTATATGATAGGTATACAATGTACCCATGTGTTACCCCTTACATGTCATATCATCACTTGGTTTCTCCTATTCGTGGTCATATCATAGATGTACTGAATGCAGAGCCAAGCTCATCTGCACCACCACCACTGGCACCACCATCACTATCACCATCACCACCATCACTATCACTATCACCATCACCACCGACAACAACAACAACAAACCCTAATCATAATGCAGTTGGAGAAGATGGAGATGGCAATACAGATATTCTAGAGGCAGGTCCATCTTCTACACCAGCAAACAGTGAAAGTGATGATGATAATGAGGGTACTGATCAAATCTCTGTGTGATTCTTTTTAATTTGCTCTCTTGGGTAATAATCTAAGTGGGAAAGTAGTTAGAGCTTGTAGGCAGGATTGGTTTAAATAGCTGTAGCTAGTGATTGCCACAACCATTTAATCTAGTGTGAAAGAAGTGTATATTCAGTGACTAAACATTGTGAGAGTCTCAGTTTTTGAAAATGAATAAATCATTTGTAAGGAAATGAATGAGAGTTGCAGTTGAATATTATTTTTTAGAGTTTGCTTCACTGAGTTTTTCTTTCCATAATTTGATTTCTCTTCTTCAATCTGTTCAAATAGAATGAAATGTGTAATTGAAATGATATTAATATATTTAGTTTTTGAAATATGTATAGTTTTATAAAGATTTGTTGTAATGTTTTTTTAATATTTTAAAGTATCATAAAAATTAACTATAATTGATTATATTTTATTTAGTGCATGTAATTCTTGGATTTGACTCTTTAAGATTTATTTTGCACAAATAGTTTTTTCTCCTCTAGCCCTCTATTGTCGTGATGATGGATTATGGAGTGTGATGAAATGTTGATGTAAAATAAATCTTACACAATATTAAATGCCCTAATTATTATGGACAATGGAAATTTGTTGTCTTTATATTTTACTTATTAAATTAATATATTTTTTGTATAAAAATTTATGGTAATAGATTTTAGGGTTTGGTTATGTAATTATTTGGAATAATGAAATCAAATAATTGTATGATTTTAATAAATAAACCAATGTATCTAATTGTAATCTAATCACTGAAAAATGTAATAAAAGATGTTTCCATTTGATTCATTACTATACAAGAAAATTAAGGAATAGTTAGATGAATGATTAAGAATCTAGAATTTGTTTGTCTATTGTTTTGTATCACTTCCATAATTATAGAGGTGATTTAGACAATTATGGATCTGATGCAAGCCTTTGGATCTAAACTTTGGTGCATAAACTTGATTTATGTTAAACTATAATGTTTTCTTTATAGTTTTCCATGATGTTTGTGATTTGTTTTACCTAGTAGTGGTTTTTAGGAGGTTTTCTAGGGAAAGATTGATTCTCTTTTGGTCAATCCCTAGAATAATAATTTAACAAATTTTATAAAGATTAAGACAATAGACAATTATGTAGAGAATGTCCTAGATGTTATCATAAGTTGATAGTGTAGTAGTGATACTCTAATTTTGATGTTTGATTCTCTTTGAGTGATCTCTACATGTTTTTTCATGATGATTGGAAATAAATTAGGATTAAACAGAAAATATGACTCCAAAGGTGGTAAGTGAAATATTTCACACTTTGATTTGGCACACAATTAGTAGGAAGGGCTAGCTCTACTCTGAATTCAAATTTAAAATTTAAAATTCTAGATTTATAATTGTAAATCATGGAAATGACTTGGGTCAATCTTACAAGTTTTTTATTTGAAATTGTGTGAAAATGAATAAACTAAGCATTAATATTTGTCACAAGGAGTGAGTATAGATCAAATCATATAAGACTATATTTGTGTGTTGGAATTCAACATAAATCATACATATTGTACATTTTTATTTCAATAAAGCTAACCAAGTCAAAGGGATCCAAAATAAAGGGGGAAAGTGCAAGGTATGCAATTTTCACCATTACATTTTTTCCCACTTTGAATTTCATGGGAACTATGAGGATACATGTTAGAGTAAAATGAAGAAGCCACAATGAATGCAAATTTATTCATATGCTCATACAATGATACATATATGCTTATGGATGTCATATTTTGGTACATGCTTCTTTGTAATGAGTATTTATCTTTAAAACTTACAAAAGTACAAAAAATCTATGAATAGGATTCTAGTCATTTAAAATTAGTATATTTTTTGTACAACCAATAAAAAAGGAAAACAAGAGAGGGAAATATTCCACCTATGGTGAAACAAGGGTACCACTTGACATTAGTAGCATCAATTTTCAAATAATACTTAGGAGTAGTAAATGTAGAGTCATACCATTTAAAATATCCTTGATCATAGGGAAATCACGACATCCATACTCAACAAAAGAACCTTAGTGACCTTGTATTCCCCTATCCATTAGTTACATTTCAATAATGTAATTAATTTGGGGGAAAGGAGAAAAGATAAGTAAAATTAATATGTAAACCTTGGAAATATTAATTATCATTATATAAGAATGTAAGGATATCATCATTTGATAATGTAAGAAGATATTGATATATGCTCATGAAATCACATATATTTGTACGAAGAAAGGTGCTTCCAATATTCCCTCTAATTAAGGCCATGAATCAAGTGAAAATAAACTTGAATGCTTAGATAAAGTATTTTGTAAGCACAAACAAGTGAGAGATAATCATGAGAAACATTAAGAAAGAAGTACAATAATAAGAAAATATGTTATCATAAAAATAGACAAGTAGGGTTAAGATAAAATCCTAGCATGTAATCATGATATAATATTCATCACAGGAAGGTAACATATTAGTAAAACATGTGTAATCAAGAATTCTAGTCATAATCATTAGAATCATATGGATAATTATGTAAGTGTATCATCATCATCATACAAATGTGATAAATGTAATAAAGGATATGTCTTATAATTGGGACACACCATCTAAATAAAGTAATGTATGAATGTAAACATGTAGAGCATGGAAGATCTAAAATATCAACCAACAATATTGGAAAAATCACCTTCCATTAAATCATTTTGATCCCAATTTTATACTTCATACCCAAATGTTTTATTTCCACAACTATCACACCTAACTCCAAATAAAAAGTTTTGAATTATTTTTATGGGATATTATTAAAATAACATACTTTAAAAATAATTTTATATTGAGATCCAAAAAATAATTGAAAATTTTAGCACTAACTATTTGTTGTGAGTACGAATTAATTTTTAATCTACTTTACATTTTTGGATCAAGAAAATAAATTAATACTTGTGCATAATATAAACTAAAAGAAACAAGAGTTGTCATTGTTCATCCATCTCATCTCTCCTTGTCAAATTATTTTTTTATGAATGTAAACAAGTAGAACATTGAAGATTCAAAATATCAATAATATTAGAAGTATCATCTTCCATTAAATCATCTTAATCTCAATTATGTACTTCATAACCACCCTTAAGTGAGTGGATTTCATCATTACAATAAGCATCACTATAAGTGAAAGTGATTGAAATATGTTGAATAGGTGCCTTTCCTTTTTACTCCCTTTACTCTTGTGACTTTTATATGGATATTTCTTGACATTAATTATTATTTGTTACCCAATTAATAGATGGCCCTTTAGAAGTAGCAATGGGATTGGTAAACCTAACTTTATTTTTGTGTTTATAATGATATCACCCTCCTTTCTTTGGGACATATGGGGAATGAAAGATAACTTTTATTTATTTTCTTGTGGTGGAGGATAAGAGTTATGAGTTTAATTATTTTGTTCCTTTGAAATGACCTCTATAAGATAAGAATATATTTTTTCCATAACGAGACTCAAAATTAAGAACATCCCTCTATGGAGGGTTTATATGTGTAGTTTATGTACACTAGTTCATAATTATTGATCTTCATGCGATGTATGTAATGAAAATGGATTAATTTTCTCCATACTTTTTATCTTACAAATCTTTATTTTATTATTCTTTTTCATCTAGACGCATTTTATATAACGTGTAAATATTATCTTGATTCTCATAAGGAGTTTTTGGAGGATTTTTCAAATATGTGTCTAATGTAAAAAGACTTAAATAAAAAATTGTTACATATGCATCTCTTTTGAACTTTACAATTATGTCATTATGATCATACTTTAGATATCGATCCACCAAAGAAGGAATTTCCCTTAGCTAATCAAGCCAAGGCCTTCCAAATGATATATAAAATATGTCATAAGATGGAATAAAGTATGGAATTGTCATAAGGGGGGACAGTGAATACGGAAAGCAATTATAAATGAATTGAACAAAGCTTAATTCGAAATTTTTTTTAAGAATTCCAAAAACCCATTACTCACGAAATGAACAATATAAAACTAATGAATTCAATGAACTAATTGTTAGCAAATGGAGAACAAGCAATGAATTCAATAAACTATATTGTTACCCATCTTGTTTCGAAGTATATTTGTATCTATGTTGAATGTTGGATTGTTGCAATAAATACAAAGCCTCCATTATGTGTTGCAAAAAGCTTCAATGTGTGCGATGTCGAACTAGAATATGATGATATCTCGTAACCTACTCAAGAGGTAATTGTGTAGCACTTCGCTATGTAAATTCTAGATGATTTGTGAGAAGGTAGAAGGTTATTATATATATTTTATGATTCGAGATGAACATGCAAGATCATAACAATGCAAAATCTTGATCAACAATTAAGAATCATTGAGAGGAAATAGATTGCTCAGTTAACTTTTGTGATCGAATCAGTTAGTGATGTTAATTGAACAATCAAAGGAAATATATTGCATAATCTATGGAATTGACGAAATCAAGTTGAGTATTCAATGGAATTAAAGAATAGATGGATTAGTTAAGAAATAGATGAATCAGTTAGAAAATTAGAGTGAGTAATTGGTGGTTGTGATTTGCCCAATCACAAGAAGTGGTGAGGATAATTAATTAATTAAGCTTTTTGAGTTGAACGTGCAAGTCATGTTTGAATTTAAAAAATAAAGTTATATTTTTTTTGTTGATTATGTTTGAATGATGTTGAATAATTAATTTAATTAATCAAGAGGAATAAAGTTAGATTAATGATAAAATAGTGGATTAATTAAATAATACAAGATTATTCAATTAATAGATAGAAATAGGGTTAAATTAGGACTTTTATTAAATAAATGAGATTTATTTATTAGTTAGAAATGATGATTGAGGATTAATTAATTAAATAATGTTAAATCACTTAATTAATAGACAAATATAAAATTTGATAATAATTAAATAATAATGTATTATTTAATCATTTAGGGAAGAAGGGTGAAAGTTAGTTAAATAGTGTTGTTCACCAGTCAAGACAATTTAGGGTATCTACATTTTGCCCCTCTTTGATACAATGCAATTTTGAGCATTGTGTCAAAGAAAATTCAAAAATTCCTGCTTAAGAGTTGCCCCGGTATTCCTTGGTGATGACAGGATAGCATGGTGCCCCCTCGAGAAATTTGGTGAAAATTTTGGATAATGATCCAAATTTTTCGTCAAGCAAATGTGATGCATTTTCAGTGCAAGGACTGATAGAAGAAATGTTGACTAGAAGAAAATGTTAGCAAGATTTTTAGAATAAAATTGATGTTGTTAGTCATTAATGAGTTTTCTTTTGCTTTCATAGAGTCTTTGTATCTTTTAGCAATCCTTTTTGATGTAGCAAATAAACACAATGCACCAGGGTATTAATAACCAATGCAGCTTTATATCCATTGTGTGGACTTTGACTCTACAAATAAATAGTATTTTTGCTTATACCAAACATACAGAAACCCTGTTAGAGTGTATGGGTGAGAAGCTTTAAAATATTTCAGACTAGCTACACAAGAGGTATGGAGTACCTAACATGCAACCACTACATGAAATACCTCAAAACAACTTCCACACACAGAACAAAGAAAGTATTCATTGTGGTAATATCAAAAAAATATTCAACAAATAAAGAAAACAAAAACGACGCTCAATTTCCCCCATTCCTTCCTCTCTAAATCCTTAATGGACATCCTCAAGAGATCTTGGGAATGAGTCAATTAAATAAATCAAAAAGATAAGTTACAATGTTTTTGTATCACTTTCCATATCTTTTTTGAGTTTTCAAGCTGTTATTCGGTATTGATGATGTCTATTTTAGGAATGATCTATTTGTTAAGACATATCTCAAGATGTTGATGGTGAATTTTCAATAGATAGGTAGTTAACACTTTGGTATTGTTTTAGTCTTTTGCGATCAAATATTTGTGATTGTTTGCTTGAAAGTTATAGATTTTGATGTTACTTTGTTGTTTGTTTTGTCAAAGGGTGAAAATGAAGATTTTATTTATTATGGATGGAAATTTTATTACAGATAGGTGATAACGGAGATAGGACTTTTGAGATTTTTTGAATGTTTTTGTGCTTTTGAGGTTATTTGATACTACTTTTTGGAGTTGTCTGACTTTTACAAATGTTTTTGGATTTTGATAAGATATTTGAATGTTTTTGTGTTTTTGGGGGACTAACCTAAGGCCTAGGGGGCTCATCATTGATGACCTTGCCTACGTTGTTCATGCAGAGGCTCATAGTTCACTTGTTTGATAAGAACATGTTTTTGACTTTTCTATTTTTTTTAATGTTTTTTGTATTTTGAATTTTTTTGACTAAGTTAAAAGACCATGATGGACACCTAAGGGAACTGACCTAAGGCCTATGGGTTGATCAAAGATAAGCCTTTCCTATGTTGTACACGCAAAGACCACATAGTTTGACTGCATTGATTGACATTGTTTTTTGGAGTTTTCTAACTTTTTATGAATGTTTTTGGATTTTGATAAAATATTTGAATGTTTTCTTTTTATTTTGGCGGACTAACCTAGGGCTTCAGGGGCTCATTAGTTATGATGGCTGCCTTTTCTACGTTATCCACACAGAGGCTCATAGTTCGCTTGTTTGATAAGAACATGTTTTTTACTTTTTCTATTTTTTGAATGTTTTGACTTTGTTTTTGAATTTTGTATTTTTTGACTAAGTTAAAGGACCATGACGGACACCTAAGGGGATTGACCTAAGGCCTCGGGGGATAATCACAGATAATCCTTTCCTACATTGTACATGCAGATACCATGTAGTTTGACTGGTGTTGACTCGAAGCATAACATGTTTTTGGAATTTTGATTGTTTTGACTTTGTTTTGATTTTATTTTCTTTTTTGGATGTTTTGGATTTTGATAGTTTTTTACTATGATGGGATTTACAAGGATCGAATCCACTACCTGTTTTGGGAATTTTCCCCCAGTTTGAGACAATATTACCTTCATTAGGGGAGGCGGATGTTAATGGTGCAACAAGGTTTGACACTTAATCAATCATTGATCCATGGTTGGTTTGCATTTTTTTATGGGATGAATGAGTGGATTCTTTAGATAGTACAGATAGATAACAATGTAGGTATTATTCAAACCTAGCGCCTGTTTGTTAGGTTTTCACTACGGTACTTGTTCTAGAAGTGTCATAAAGTGGTTTTCATTTAAAGAAGTTTTATTTCTCTTTTCTTTTTTTTCTTTTTTTTATTTTTTTCTTTTTATCTTTTTTGTTGAGATACTCTAATGTTTTCAATTATAAAACCTTTTAAGATGGTTGTTGTTTAGCGGTTCAACCAAAGGTTCTCCTTTAGGAGTAGTCAATTGATTAGCTCCAAAGCCATAGCTTGTTGTGATGATGAATGGACCTAACCAGTTTGGTTCAAACTTCCCCTTCCCATCCTGATTTAGTTGGATCTTTTGATTCTCTTTTAGTACTAGGTCATCAACTTGAATTTTTTTTTTTGATATTTTTGTTGTAGCTTCGTTTGAGCTGATTCTAATAAACCTGAAGATGGTTTAACGCGCTCCAATTCCTTTCATCTAGGAGTTCCAACTCCTTCGATCTAGACACCCGATATTCCTCCTTGCTAACCATGCCTTTCAGGGATCTATTCATGTAGTGAGGGGATTTTGAATTCAATAGGTAAGACAACTTCAGATCCGTAGACCAAGGAAAAAGGTGTGGCACTTGTAGGTGTACGAGTATTGGTTCGGTAAGCCCATAGGGTTGGGTTTAGTTACAAATTCCAATCAGGGCCAACATCATTAACAATATTTTTTAGTATTTTTAGGATGGTTTTTATTAGACCCTTCAACCTGACCATTTCTTTGGGGATAGTAGGGCATGGAGAATTGACGTTGGATAGAAAATTTTGAACAAATCTCTTTGACGTCTTGGTTTTTGAATGGGGTTTCATTGTCTATTATGATGGTTTTGGGAATTCCATATTGACATATCAGATAATTTAAGATGAACTTGGATATCTATTTCCTTGTGATGTAAGTTAATGGAATTTCTTCTATCCACTTTGTGAAATATTTAGTTGCAATGATAATGAACGTGTTCCCATTAGATGAAGCAAGAGATATCTTACCTATCAAGTCTAATTCCCACTATGAAAAAGGCCATGGTGTTGTTATAGGTCTCAGTTCCTATGTCGGTGCATGAACAAGATCGTTGTTTTGTTGGCATTGATGATATTTTCTTGAGTACTGAATGCATGCTTGTTCCATTGAGAGCCAATAGTACCCTATTCTTAGCAATTTTTGTGCTAGATTAGGTCAACTAGCGTGACACCCACAAATACCTCCGTGCACTTCTTGTAAAGTGGTTTGCAGTTCTTACACATTGAGACATCAAAGTAATGTTCTATATAGACTTCGTTTGTATAGCATATCTCCTAACATAGTGAATTAGGATGTTCTACGGAAAAAGGTTTTCTTTTGGCTTGTCGTGAAGTCAGGAGGTATGATATTGTGTTGGATATAGTCAAATGTATCTTGGTACCATGGTGAATTAGGACCAATAACATCACAAACCAGTTCTGATTATGGGATATCAAATGTCAATATGAGGAGTTTCTCCTCAAGGAATTCATCTTTTGGAATGTTTTGTGGAATGTCGAGAAGTGGACCTATTGTCACCATAGCCTCAACTGCTCTATTGTTGATCCTGCTAACTTTTTCAAAGGTGATGATGACAAAGTGTAGACACTGAAATTTGGTTTAAGCCTGCGACTTCAATATTCTTAATAATTCGTATTTCTTCCATGGTCATGATTAAATAATTTCAATTATTTAATTAATTCACTTTAACTTTATTTCTTCTATTAATTAAATAATCTTAATTATTTAATTAATTCACACTTTTCTTTATTCCATCTGATTAATTAAATAAATGCTTTTTATTTAATTATGTTACTAATTAACCTTATTCTTCTTTTTCAAATTAAATAAATTCTTATTTAATTTACTCTTTATCATATTTCAACTATAATTAAATAAATTCTTTATTTATTTAATTATTCATTTAAACCCCTTCATCACTTAATTAAATAAATCTTATTTATTTAATTATTCTTCAAACATCAAATCTTGAATTAAATGAATTATTTAATTCATAAATTCTATTTTAACGCATTCCTCTATATTTAGATAATTGTGCAAATTATCTAAGTAAGCACTTTGACTCTACTCAACATCTATTTTAATCACTCAGTTAACTCTTGATTTAATGTTTGAGTGGCTTTCTTGAGTAATCTCTTCGTCAAATCATTCAATCGTCTAGTGCTAACTCAATTGCGTGTACAGGTAGATTAATTAAATATTCCTATTTAAGTAATTAAATCTTGTGCGTGCATTCAAACAAGAGTTGCTTTAATCAATCTTCATCTTTGTCATGCAAAGATAATTCTTCTGTTTTTGAATACCGAACTTGAAGATTAAATCATTTATTTAATCTTTAATTCTATTTCTAATTTGTATCACTCATGTCGCTACTAATAGTTATCAGAATGCATGTCTAATCATTCAATCTCAACCGTCTGTTGATCTTTCGATCCCGGCCTGTCGTTTGAATAATCAATTTTCTATAAATTGATCTGTCATTCATTATTCCAATCTCTCTCGAAATCTTATGAATTTTTGGAGCAACTATCTTGAATCTTCGATGTTTTGCTAAATCACTATCATAGGCTATACTTGCATGAACTTTGAAAATCTAAGGGCAATTATACTACAACGGAAAAATGGAGAAGGGAAATCAAGATGATACATGGAATTACATACATATTAGGTGAGATTGTTTCAGTTTATTTAGATTTTGGCTTTCCTTTGTTATTTGTTGCTTAACTTAGATTGCATTTAGAGTTTTAGATTAGATTGCATGTTTGCTCCAATATGTTTCTTTTTCATTTTCTAGACGTTACATTTGGTGAACCCGACGTGAAGACACCATCTTCGCGTATCCGTAGATTTTTATTTCATTTTGTAGGTTTTTGTACGGAACGACGCATCTGCTTGACGAAACAACTCAATTGGCATTCGCAGACGCATCAGTGTGATGACATGATGCAATTGACTTTTTGAACTGCATCTAACATAAGAAATGATGCATCTGACAAATTTTGACACATCTGTCATTTTCTGAGCCGTAATTGACTGGTAAAATACCGAGATGCATTTGATAGAGAAAACAACACATCCAACTAGTATATTTTAGGATTAGATTTTCAATTTACAGTTTCCTTTTCATGGTTTTATTTTCGCTAATCTTTTGTTTTCAGCGTGTGTCTTGAGGAGTTAACAAGTTTTTGCAGGACGATTGATGAAGACAATATTGAAAATTACTAATGAATCTTTCTGTAGAACGTATGTCGAAGACCCTAGTTAAATTTTTGAAACAGATTGTTTGGTAGTGTAGCAAATCTTTCATTTGGATTAAAATTAACAAGTGTCTACTGTGTTTGGTGCGAAAGCACAACTGTGTAATTACCCTCACGATTTGGCACATCGAAGTATCCTCTCCCCTTGCACATCCGTGCAATCCTGGGTGTAAGAGAAATGGTTACCAACTCTAGAACTTGGGCCTATTCTGGTGGGAAAAAGTACTCACCCCAGGATGACTCAGACCGGTAGCACCCTGAACCCGAGGGACTTCTAGTTGGTATATAAAAGCGGATTCTTGGGGAAATCCCAAGAATCACGCGTATGGTTCCGACGAGATGGATCCGAAAGGGGACTCTCGCCACATGGATCATGCCCTATGAATGGAATGTACGTACTAAACACCTTTTGTTTTAGAGACCAACCATTTTTTGGTTGTTGCTTGGTATAGTGCAGGGTACAGTATCATGCCCGAAGACACTCACTACCGATCCCCTTGAGTAGAGATAGCAGTTCTTGGGAAGTCACTACCCAAGAATTCAAAGTTGGTGTGCTCGAATGACATTAATGAGCCATGGAGGGGAGCCAATGCCACCAAACTTCTAAGTTATCCGCTCTCGAGAAGGAAAGGTGTTTAGCACCAATCCGAGGTATATCGGTGGGCTATACCAAGTATACAAACCCTTGGCCTATTGGCCTATTAAGATTGTACTTGTTTGTTGTCATATTACACATTCTTTGAGTCCAAAATCAAACTAAAAACACTTTGTCTTATGATTGTCTTTGTTTACTGGAACTTGATCATAGAAAACAACATCAGTTTTATATCTCAATTCACTAAACATAAAACAAAGTCGCAACTGTTCACCAGAAGGTCGCAATTGATTTTTAGAGTCGTGTCTATTTAACTTTGAGGCACATCTGTCATTTTCAGTCACATATGTTTAGCATAGAGTCACATATGCCATATTAGCTCACATTTTTTATATGGAAAACTGCATATGTTATATTCTAAGTCGCAATTTCCATTATGAGTCGCATCTGTAAGAAACTTAATTGCATCTATCTGACACAAATACTGAACATTTACCGAAAACTCTCAATTGATCATCAGCAAACTGCAACTGTGAAACTTAACCACAACTGGTAAACTTAACCGCATATGTGAAATCCTGCAATGCATTTTCATGATTAGAAAACTAGAATTCACGGTCATTGTCCAGTCAACACGGTTATACCAGTCTTTCAGTTGTCTACCCACAAGCATACCTTGAATGGAAACCTGAAACGATTTGCTCAATTTTGCATCCTTTAGGTTCATTTAGTCATAACTATAGTCATCCTGGTTCCAAGTTTTGGTTTCATCTTTGAGTACATATTACCTTTAGATTTAAACTTCTAGGAAGGTCACTTTTACAAAACTTAGGATTGGTCCACCATCTACACTCTAGAAAAATCATATCGTCAATGAAATCTGTCATTGAACCTAGTCCTATCATCTTATCCTTTGTCCTACAGAGAGTCCTCCTAGCTCATCAGTCTAGTTAGGAAACTCAACTTGTCTCTGATCCTCGTCCTACATTGGTTCCTTGACTTAACTAAATTGACGCCTTGGTTAGACTTTAGGTAGTTGAGCCCCCCGTCTCAGGTTTACAGAATTGATTACCTTAGAAGTTTGCTTAGAATTTGCATCTTTAGATATTGTCATATTAGACTAGCGTCATCCCAGAACATTTTTTATTTTTCATTTAGAAAATTCCAAAAACATAGACTAGATTCATACTGTCCATAGACGTAGTTTTGTATTCCTTGCATATTGAGCTTATCTTACATGTTGAAACTAGGTCTAAGAGAAGAGAGAGAGAAAATATGTCAAACCCAAATGAATTCATCAATCCATTTTCCTCAAGACCTCACAAGACTTTACTAGAAAAATTCACCACTAGAAACACTCAAGGGCACATTACGACATAAGACATAGAGGTTGTTGCACAGGACCTTGAGTTTGCCTCTTTTGTAGATGACTACCTAGAAAATGATTGACAACGATACTTAGCCAAGTTGCTAGCTAAAGGTGCTACCTTACCCACAGGATTCGATATTAGCACCTTACAAACTCAACCTACACAAGGGACAAATACGATGACTTCCAATACTACTATACCTCAGATAAATACAACCATACCATCTGGCATACCTACACAGAGTAAGATAGTCCATACGCCTCCATTTGGTACATTTGGCCTGACATCAGGATTTAATTTCACTGTAGGGGCATCATCGTCCACTCCCTTTGGTCATCTTTTTAGGATTAAAATGTCTAAAACATCAACTTCTACACCAAATGTCAGTGTCACGAGTACCATACCACAGTCAACAACCATACCTAGTGTTCACATCACAGGTACCATACCTCAGTCAACAGCCATACCTAGTGTTCAAACCACTAGTACTATACCACAGATTACACAAACAGGAGGCATTCCCTCATTCCAATATGGCAATCAGAATCCATTTTCCCAAATGGGCAGTCAAAATCCATTCACATAGATTCTGAATCAGAATCCCCTCTCATAGTGGTAGTCAGCATCTGTTCACACAGATTCCAAGTCAAAACCAATTTACATAGATTTCAAATCAGAATCCCTTCTCCCAGCACGGTACTTAGAATCCGTTCACATAGATCCCAAGTCAAAACCAATTTATGCAGATTCCAGACCAGAACATGTTTACCAAAATTCTGAATCCAAACCCACCTCAAATACCAACGTTCAATCGAAACCCATCACGAGACCTTGGATTTCAGAATACATACACAAATCCGCATAATCCACCTATCACATCATTGACCCAGGTTGACGTCTTGCAAACACAAATGCATGCACTACAAACACAAATGGACAACATGGAGGTGTCAACTAAGAAATCCTTTTCAACAAAGCACATATGCCCATTTCCCTTTGATAGATCATTGTACATGACCCCTTTCCCTCATGGGTATGTCATACTGAATCTCCCTAAGCACAATGGCAAACGAAATCCGATAGAACATATAAGGTAATTTTCTACCATATGCATAGATGTCACTTATGACCCCACGTATCTTATGAGACTATTTCCAGGAAGTCTTGTAGGGATAGCACTAAAGTGGTTTTCAACTCTAGACTATGGCATCAAATCTTGGGGTGAACTGGCTGAGAAGTTTGTTGAGAAATTCTCCTTCAACATAGACCACAAGATAAATATAGCAACCTTGTATCACACAACACAAGATGAAGGTGAAACATTTATCGCTTTCTTCTAGAGACGGAGGACTATAGCTAGCCGGTGTCCTGTCGAGATACCTGAAAAACAAAAAGTTACTATGTTCCAGGAAAACCTTCATGCAAAACTAAGGAGTAACTTGAGGGTACATTGTTGTACATATTTTTCAGAACTAGTGGAAAAAGGGGTTATAATAGAAAAGGATCTCATTGAAAAAGGTGAACTTAAGACATCAACATCCAATAGAAATCTGATCGTGCAAAACACCCCCAATGACAGAAACAGATTTTGGTCTCGCAACAAAAACGTCACCAATGATGGGGTAGTCGATGCTAAAACTATACAAGAAGGACCAATCATCACATTACAAGGACCTAACACTTCTGCCAACACACTTAATTTTTTCAATCAACCTCCCAACATGGTCCACATACTCAATGTCTGCAACAACAAAGGAGGTTTCAAAAACATGAATTCACTCCCTTAGGGGAACCCATTGAGTCTATATTCAAACAACTATTACAACATAATCTTATACAGCTACAAGAGCCAAGACAATATGATCCAGGACAATTTAAACCAGTTTGGTGGGATGACAATTCCTTTTGTGATTATCATAGAACTAAGGGACATAACCTACAAAATTGTCGCCAACTGAAAAATATCATATAGGATCTTGTCGAAAGGAGAATAATTGAAGTTAGTGGATAGAAACAAAAGTCATCAAACATTGATCATCAAGTCTTTTCTGATCCACTACATGACCATGGGAAAGGAACTGTTCCCAGTTCGAGTACTAAGACCAATATGTCAGCCAACTATGCGAGTATCAAGCATGATTATAATAGTGGCAAAACCATTCATCACCTTTGCGTCACCGATGAGAATATCAATACCATTACTATCAATAGAAATCCTGAGTGTGCGGTCAACACTTGTCGTATGAAGATCACTATCCAAGGTCCTCCATCGCAGCAAACACCATAGCCTTCCAAGTCACAATATAACCTACTTGACCAGTTGGAGAAGACCCCAGCCCAAATCTCAATCTTGGAATTGTTGCGTATCTCTCCTGAGCATCGATCCATTCTAGATAAGGATTTACAAAACACCACGGTCCCCAATGATCTTGATGTCAATTGTTTCCAGGAAATGGTGGGCTATTTGACCAATAATCATCATGCCACGTTTTCTCAACAAGACTACGCAACTGAAAAGACAAACCATAATGACCCTTTACATTTTGAAGTCCTTGTTGATGACACCAAAGTTAGATGAGTTTTGGTAGACGGGGGAACAGGGTTAAATCTGTGCACTTTAAAACTAATTAAGGCATTAGGTTTCTCAGAAGCATGCATAGACACAACTAAAAGTATTGTCATTAAAGCTTATGATGATGAGGAACGAAAATCAAAGGGGGTGGTAACACTACCTATCAGAATTGGTCCTGTAGTAATGGAGACAAAGTTCCAGGTCTTGGATCTCACCCTTCCTTACAACCTTGTGCTAGGTAGACCATGGATTCATGCTATGAAAGCGGTCCCTTCCACGTATCATCAGTGTCTCAAATTTCCTTACAATGGCACTAAAATAACTATAGATGGTGACCCAGATCCATTCCAATATTGCACCAATCTAAAAGAGATACCCCATCGCCAAGTGCCAGTAAACCAAGAGGCTTCATCGTCCAATCCATCTCCTTATGTTGATCCATCCACACTCACTTGAACATCTATTTCACCCTCAATTCCTACCACTCCTAGGGTTGAGATCCAAGACAAAGATTATGGAGAGTATTACATGAAGACATCTTATTGTGTTATCCATTTGATTCCTCCTAAGTCATATTGTTTACCTACATCAGATAGGAGACAATCTATGGTCACTATACACATTCCTCCCACAACAACTTTCACTAAATGGGGTGAACTAAGCAAAGAAGCCATAGATACAAAAGATGTCACTTCCTAGTTGTACAAGGAAGATAATAAAGAACCTCTCTCACTTGCTCACATTCCTACAGATCTATATGGAAAAGGTTTCACAATCATGCAGAGCAAGGAATATAATGGACATACTGGTTTAGGCTTAAACAAATACGGGAGGATTGAACCAATATTTGTTTCTCAATGGCCAAAAGGCTTAGGGCTAGGGTTTCAACCGATCCAGATTGGCATTCCTAGTACCACATCACCCTTAATTGAGGAAGTAAGTGCTTTAGAAGATATTAAGGCATCTCATGAACCATTGAACCAATATCACTATGACTCCCCTGACTCCAACGACTATGAGTGGGATTCCCTATCCTCTACCTCTTCCATGGACATTGACAAGCTATTTGGAGACCTTGACTTAATGTTAAGATCCTCACCGAATCCATTGAATTCCTGTCCACCAAAGAATATGACAAAAGAGGAATGGTTTAAACACTACTATTGGGAATCACTTGATCCTACCTCTTGGCAACCTGAGCCATCTATTTCAGATAATCAAACCTTGGCATTAGGCCCACCTCTCAATCCACCTAGATCCAAACCTAAGAGCAAATAGGACTTAGTACAAGAATTTTGTGACCATTTGAATAACTCAGTCCTTACCTTGACCCCATTAAACTTTGATAACTCTGACAATGACATGCCTTTAGTCTATCCCCAACTCATTGATTGGGACCAACAAGACACACCCGTCTTAGAAATTTTTGAGAACGACGAAGCAATTGCTGAGTTCCTGGGATTAGGAGAAGGCATACCTAATGGTGATCACAAGGCTGGTTCTACCATTCACTTGGACAACAAAGCATATTTTTGGGAATCTATTCAACCCTCCAATTGCAAAAATGAGAAAAATACTAAACAAGATAAAAAGGACGAGTCTCTAGGTGAAAACCGAAAGACACCTTTAGACAATGAAAAAGTAAAAAGAAAGGATGCATCCGAAGGTGAAAACCTCTTGGAGGAACCTAAGGATGGAGGTTTGAACATTCTCCCTGTTGCACAGGAAAATTCACCCATGCTCATTGAAGAATCAATAGAAGTCAACATAGGTACAAAAGAGAATCCTCGACTGGATTATTTTGCAACGTCATTGACAACAAAAGAGTAGCCAGAATTCCACAACTTCTTTGCACAGAGATAGATAAATTTTTCCTAGTCCTATGCAAACATTCTTGGGTTGGATCCTAAACTTGTTCTACATCACTTACCCTTACAACCAGGTGTCAAACCAGTGAAACAAAAATTGAGGAAAATGCATCCACAGATTGCTTTACTAGTCAAGGAAGAACTCAAGAAGCTGTTAGACGTTGGTTTCATTAGATCAATCGACTATGCCGATTGTATTTCCAATCTTGTACCAGTCACCAAACCAACTGAGGGCATCCGCATCTGCACCAATTTTAGAGATATCAACAAGGCTTGTCCTAAGGATGACTTCCCTTTGCCTAACATAGACATGATAGTTGACATGAAAGCAGGATATGAGATGTTGTCTCTTATGGATGGATTTTCAGGATATAATCAGATCAGAATTGCAACTGAAGACCAACCTAAGACAGCTTTCACTTGTCCTTGGGGAACATATTGTTGGAATGTTATGCCCTTTGGACTCAAAAATGTTGGAGCAACCTATCAACGTGCCATGACTAATATCTTTCATGATCTAGTACACACTCTTATGGAGGATTATGTCGATGACCTTATAGTTAAATCCAAGACAAGGGCAGAAAATTTATAGGTTTTAGACAAGATATTTCAAAGGTTGAAGAAGTATAAAGTGAGACTCAATCCCAAGAAATGTGTGTTTGGAGTCAAGTCAGGAAATATTTTAGGCTATATCATTTCCCGATGAGGCATTGAAGTGGATCCGGACAAGGTAAAAGCAATCATAGACATGCCTCCACCAACTAATCTCAGTCAACTAAGGACATTACAAGGAAGACTCCAATCCATCAGAATATTTATAGTGCAGTTAGTAGATAAGACACATCCTTTTCAACATCTACTTAAGAAAGGGGTACCCTTTGCATGGACAACTAGGTGCGAAGAGGATTTTCAACTGATTAAGGAATATTTACTCACACCACCAGTCTTAATGCCACCTGTTGAAGGATGACCATTGATTCTTTATATTACAGCAACCCATTCATCACTCGGAGCATTGCTTGCACAGAATGACGATGAAGGTCATGAAAGGGAAATCTATTATATCAGTCGAACTTTGGTAGGTTATGAGCTCAACTATAGTACCATTGAATGTGCTCATCTTGTAGTAGTATTTGCTACCCAAAAACTAAGGCACTATATGCTAAACCATCAAACAATGTTGATTGCTAAAATAGATCCTTTGAAATATCTTCTCAGCAAGGCAACATTAACAGGGCGATTGGCCAAATGGGTTATGATACTTAGTGAGTATGATATCTAGTATGTAGAAAGAAAGGCTATTAAAGGACAAGTCATTGTTGATCAATTAGCTGACGTGCCAATACAAGCAGATCACCCATTAGTTGTAGACTTTCCTGATGAGTTTATATTCACCATAGACAGAAACATAACATGGAAACTGTGCTTTGATGGCTCACATACAAATCATGGCTCAGGGGCTGGTATGTTGTTTATCACACCACAGGGTGATTCCATCCCTAAGTCATTCAGGATTGTATTCCCATGTACTAACAACATAGCAGAGTATGAAGCTCTAGTGGCAGGGCTACGCATGGCAGTCAAGTGGAAAATTAAGAATCTACAGGTATATGGTGATTCTCAACTAGTAATCAGACAGGTAAATGATGATTATGAGACTAAGGATGAGAAGCTTACTCCATACAAACGCATGGCTGATAGCTTTAAAGAGTACTTTGAAAAAGTCAAATTTCATCAGATACCTCATGTTTTAAATAGGGTAGCAGATGTTATGGCTACAATTGCATCACTTTTAGGCATTCCTAACAATGTGCCTAAGTTTGAGTTTTTGGTAGAACAGCTTTTGGTCCCAGCCTACGATATCCTAGATTTTGAAATGGTGTGTGACATTGTTGGTCCTGATTCCCCATGGTACAAAGAAATATATGACTACCTTCATGTCGAAGTCATACCCAATGGCCTGTCAAACAACCAACGTAGGACATTCCTCTGCAAGTCATCCAAATACACCATCGTCAGAGACACCTTATATAGACGCGCCTTAGATAATACCCTACTGAGATGTCTTGATTCTACTGAAGCACAAGCAACCTTGTGTGGGTTGCATGAGGGTATATGTGGTTCCCATTCTAGCGGTCCTACCTTAGCCAAAAATATTATGAGACTGGGCTATTATTGTCCTACGATGGAAAAGGACTCATATGTCTTTGTAACGAAATTTCGTCAATGCCAAGTTCATGGAGACTTGATACATGCACCAGCACAGGAGCTTCGTCCTATAACGTCACCATGGCCCTTTGCCCAATGGGGACTCGACCTCATAGGTAAGATCCACCCCACATCATCTAATGGCCACAAATTCATCATCACTGCCACTGAATACTTTACGAAGTGGATTGAAGCCATTCCTAGGACATAAATTACCGGCACAAAAATTTCTGAATTTATCCTAAACTATATCATCTGTTGGTATGGTGTCCCTCAGTCCATAATTACCGATAATGGCCGCCCATTTAAGAATCAAGAAGTCTGCCATTTGTGTGATGAATTTCATATTCAACATCACTTTTCCACTCCATACTACCCACAAGGTAACAACCAAGCAGAGGTGTCTAACAAAACCATTATTAGAATCCTCAAAAAGACTGTCAATGATGCTAGCCGTGACTAGCATTTACAGCTTAATCCTGCCTTATGGGCTGATCACACAAGTATTTGTACTCCCACTGGTGCCACTCCCTATTCACTAGTATTTGGTTCAAAAGTCATTCTTCCTATTGAGGTCAAGATTCCTTCCCTAAGAGTATCCTTGAAAGGCCACATTGATGATGAAGAGTACTGAGTATCGAGACTCCATGAGCTCGAATTCCTGGATGAGCGAAGACAGAAGGCACTAGACCATCTCCAAGCGTATCAGAATCGCCTTCATCGTAGCTATAACAAGAAGGTCTTGAATAGAAACTTTGACATTGGTGACCTGGTTTTAATGGAGAACCCAAAGAATCAAGCAAAAAGAGAAAAACCAGGAAAGTTTGAACCAAACTGGTTAGGACCTTATATTGTTACAGAAGCCTTTGGATCAGGAGCGTACCAACTCTCTACTCCTAAAGGGGAACCATTTTCCTCGCCAATCAATAGTATTCATCTGAAGAATTTCTATGCATAGCTTCTGAGAGTCTTGTCTTAATTAGCAAAAATACAAAAAAATCAAAAAATCAAAAAAATCGTTACCAAGGTGAAAACTGGAAAACAGGCATCTTGGTAACACCAAAAAAAATAGATAATCAAGAAAATAGTAAAGACAAATAATTTGTCCAATAGTGAGAACCACTTCGGTGGCGCTTTGGATAGGTACCGTGGTGAAAACCTGGAAAACAGGTGCCATGTGTAGTTGACTCTGCTCCTTTGTCTACTATTATTCTAATCTAGCATATCCCTGTACATATCCCTTATCCTTGTACATATTCCAATTCCCTATACATAATACCTATCCCTGTACATATCTCTTATCTTTCCCATCCATCGCGTGTACATACCATTCGTAATAAGTAGTTGTCTTTCCCATAACCTGGAACGATTGACATCGAGTGCATTTCATATCCCCCATTTTATCCTATTCATAATCAATTGGTCTTATACTTGACTGGGGGAAAACACTTGACATGTGTCATATTGGTTATTGCATTGGCTGTGTTGAAGATGTAAAACCATAGAAAAATCTAAAAACATCACAAAATGACCTGAGAAAACACAAAAACATCAAAAAACTTCAAAATGACAAAAAAATCAAAACATGTCAAAAATCCAAAAACAGAGTCAAATTCAGTCGCACTTGTCAGTCTGTGTCATTTGTCGAACTACGTTGCCTCTACTAATGGGCATAGGAAAGGCCATCTGTCGATGTGCCCCCGAGGCATTAGGTCAGTCTGTTTAGGTTGTCCGTATAAAATCATGATTCAATCCATATGTCTATATGACAAGGTCATTGGTCGTGTCGAACTACGAGGTCTCTACATGTATAACATAGGCAAGGCCATCAATTGATGAGCCCCCGAGGCCGCACTAGGTCAATCCTTTAGGGTTTGTCACATTCACTATCACACACGTCTTATATTTGTAGTCAGTCTTGTCAGTCAAGGTCAAGTCAAACTACGAGGTCTCTGCGTGTATAACGTAGGCAAGGCCATCAATCGATGATCCCCCTAGGCCGCACTAGGTCAGTCCTTTAGGGTTTGTCGTCACACACAGTCAATTGTCAGCACATCATATCAAGTCATGCATTAATCTGGTGAACAAGTCAGCAATGTCTCTAAGTCAAATCAAACAACTTGCCAAACAAAACAATCAAAACAGATCAACTAATGTCTGCTACAGGATGTGTCCTTCCTAGAAACAGACATCATTAGAATGATCAACTAATGTCTGCTTCAAGATGTGTCCTTCCTACAGATATCAGTAAAACAATCTATGTCTTATATAGGATGAGTCCTTGCATATTGACATTGTCAAACAATCAAACATAGCCTTACGCAGGTTATCACATCAACGACATCTGACTCAATGTCTTATACGATACATGTCTTTCTGAAACCAGGCTTTGTCATGCCTTATACAAATAGTCATAACATCAAAACTAGACTCAAAGTCTTATCCAATATGTGTATCTCCTAAAATCAGGCTCTATCAATCAATCCTTCTATTAATCAAAACGAATCAAACAAATAGATCAAGTTTTGGAAAATATCTTTTGGCTTTCTGACTTTATGGCTTATTTATTTTATCATTTTTATTTTGACTTTATGATGGGAATTATGTTACTAGCTTTCTCAAGGATGTCCCATGAAGGATTTAGAGAAGCAACAATGTATCAAAATTCTATTTTCTTTGACTATTGTCTGTCAACTGTCTTTAAATTGGATTTTGAGTCATGTTACTAGTTTCCTCAAGGATGTCCCATGAAGGATTTAGAGGAGCGATGAAGTCTCATGACCTATCTTTTACTTTGTTTTTTGTATGTGGTTTGTCTTGACAAAAAGACTGGGGCAACTTGTGCCCTTAGTATGAGTTAATGACAATCCTTGTCTGCGACTATCTGTTGTTAACAAGTGGATAACCTTGCACACCTTGATCTATGTCATATCATGGTGTTTTCCTCCATTTGTATTAGTCCTGCCCAATGATGATAAAGTGCAACACCTTTTGTGATACAGAAAAACATCGAAGATTTCTAATACTAACATCTATTGCATTTCTGGCAATATTTCTCAATCTTTCTTTCTGCACTAACAGTTCTTCTTTCTTGCATTATGACAGAGTCCTGTGACACACAACAATATAAATCATCCTACATACACATACATGTTAGAATAGTACATACATATAGGAATTTATCATATCTAAGACATCATGGCATAATAGACATTCATCATCATACAATACATATCATAAGCACTCCATGTACATAACAAATGTAAATACATACACCACGTTACATCTATATAGCATCGCATGTAGAAAGCATTGTACATATAACATCATATTGCATCTCATAACTATAAAATGCATACATCATATAGAATCAACATCACATAGAATCAACATCATCTCATAGGTTGCATAAACACATCATAAAGTAGATACGATCATCCATCACAAGGAATATCATATAAACATCACTTGTACAAATAAATGACTACATGATCAATAAATAGAAATGCATATAATGAGAATCACCTCCAAGATCATATATATATATATATATATATATATCGCTCAACAGTGTCACATCACAATTTCATAATGTATTAATAAATATGGAAGCCTGCAGGCTATATAATCATAATACAATGTCTCGATACATATCAAGAGGTGTCCCTATCCTGAACTACCACTGCTATCATGGCTAGAGTGTGTGAATGACTGATGTCGGGAACCTGATGACCTATGACCTGAGTGGGGCCTATCGTATGGACCTGACCTGCATGGCTGCTCCACACCCTCTGTGCTAATTGTCCTGGAGTGGGTCCTAGTCTGAGACCTCTCATTGCATTCCTTTGAAAATCTCAGAGCCCATCTCTCTGGAGAAACTGTTGTCTCATATAAATCCCTGTAATAGGTGGCCCTCTCTCCGGCTCTAACTAACTCTCTGGCAAAAGCAGCTATTGGCCCAGTACACAAGCTCTAATCTCTGTGAATCTCTGCTCAGTCTCATGCCTCTAAGCTATGGCCTGATCTCTGTCCATGAGGGCCCTGTCCCTCTCCATCTGTACCAAATCCCTCTCAAACATCATCACCCTCATCTGCTCCTCCAATGATGCAATTTGGGCCCAAAGTGTAGCAGTGTCAGAATCAACTGCCTCTATGTCCACCTGTCTCACCCTCGGTACACCATCATCCTCATCCTTCAAATCCTCCAGAATCTTGTCTCGGATCTCCCACTCATGATCATCATCCTCCTTGTCATCATCCTAGTAGGCACCCAGTAAGCCAAGGGCATCAATCTTTTCCTCCTCTCTATCTGCCTCCTCCTCTGCATGAACCTCTAGAATGGCCTCCTTTGCGGGATGCTCCTCCTCTCCACCAATATCAACATGAACCTCCTCCCCACCTCTGCCAATATCCAACATGGCCACATCCTCCTCTCCCAGTCCCTCCTCATGAATCGGTGATAATGGTGGCCCTCGGCCCCTTCGTCCACGCCTCCCTCTCCTACCACCTTGCCAACCACCTCCACCATCATCTCCATCATCACCATGGCCTCCTCCACCTCTCTGACCTTTGCCTCTTACACATCTGTCATGCGGTCCTGTCCCTCGCCACCCTATCGACGCTGGCTAATCTGGATCTGTAAGGGCTATCATCCTATGCACGGCCCACCACTGATCGTAACCCTCTGTGGTACATGGGTCTTCCATACCATCTCTCCATCCCCATAGAGCTACCTGCAATCCATCAATGTATGCCTCAGCAGTAGCCACTGGAATCTCTAGACCCCACAGAGGAATCTCTCGCGAGGACCTCGCAAACTTGGCCCGTCCTCTCGGCACATCTTGTACCTCTCTGAACTGTCGTAATACACGATCTGGAAAATGGCGCTCTATGATGTGGACATGTGAAACAGTCTGCCCAATCGGGTACTATGTCTACCAGAAAAAAGGCAAGTGCTCATCCTCATCTGACCATTCTGTGCATCCCAAGTATGGTCTCCATGTAAACTGAACCATAGTGTCTATGGCATGCCTGAAATACCCAGTATCTCCCATGTGGTGCTGAGTGTTTTCCCCTGCATAGCGGAAGGCATAAGGAGCTATGTGCTATACATCTACTATCACTGGTGGCCAAAAAATAGCAATGTGTTGCTACGCCCCTACCATTAGGAGCGTGGTACCACAACTCATGGACTGAGCCTCTCAATAGGCAATATCATGCAAATGAAAATACAACATGCCAAGGAGACAGGGACCCCATGCATATACCTCCCACCGCTCTAGCATACCTACTAGCATCTCCCCCCAACCCACAAGAAAACCATGACCTCAACAGTTAGGAAGCACTATGCCACCTATCAAAGTACACACTAGACAATCTAGCCGCCTATACCTCTATGCAAGTACACGCCATCTAATCTCATAGTGGTCAAACCCTAACTGTCTGACATCGGCATGGGGGTACATTTGTACATCTCAACAACACCCCTCTACATATCATACCTCACCCTCGTGCCTCTAATGGGAAGTCTCAGGATCCTATAGACATCCTCCAAAGTAACTGTAGCCTCTCCAGTAGGCAAGTGAAACGACAGAGTCTCTGAGTGCCACCGCTCGCACAAAGTTATCAGTAAACCCCGGTT
The DNA here is from genome assembly GCA_007258455.2 of Sequoia sempervirens. Taxonomy (NCBI): domain Eukaryota; kingdom Viridiplantae; phylum Streptophyta; class Pinopsida; order Cupressales; family Cupressaceae; genus Sequoia; species Sequoia sempervirens. The sequence continues at coordinate 49,292 of VDFB02227932.1, forward strand.
CGTCCGAATCTGGGACATGTCTATAACATGTAGAAGACCTAGATGCCATAAAAATCGTCGCTCCGCACTTTGCAAGCTGTCTCGGAAGTGAAAATTCATAGGTCTCGACTCTCACGTATATACCATGTCTAACACAACCTGCAATGGCATTATACACGCCTCATGTCAGCATCAAACATCTATCCTAGTGCAAAATGACTAAATTAACTGCTATTCAAATGCGTCATTATTTTTCAAATGCGTCATTCTTTTGCACATGCATCATTATTTTACATATGCATTGCAGAAAAATCAAATGTGTCATTCAATTACACATATGGTCATTCTTTTTCAAATGCGTAACTTTAAAATGCATATGCGTTCATAATAAAAAATGTGTCTACGAACAATTAACCATCACATGCAACTATGTAACTTAAATAACAAGTGCGTTGAATTAAATGCAAATGTGTTGAACAATAAACATATGCGGCTATTTTAAATATAAATGTGTTGTTCTTTATCAAATGCGTTGAAATAAACTACACATGCGTTGAACCGCATAAAACCTACGCTAAACTATCTATGTGATCTTACACATGCGTTGATCCGCATGCAAATGCGTCGATTGCGCACTCACATGCGGATTTTCAATAAAATGACGCATAGGAAAAATATCAAATAAATGCATAAAAAGGCGCAAAATTCAAAAAATTCAAAAGTCAAGTTTAAGGTACATACCGGGGGGTCCGCGTTGGCTGGCCGCCTGAAGGTCCAGATCCTGTATGCTCGATGGTAGGTGTTCGGAACAGGAGACATCGTCATTGTGGGTGCAGAGAAAATTCTCAATTCTCAAAGCTAGGTGGGTGAAAATGAATTGGTTTTTACCCCAAATTCTATTTATACCTAGGGTTTTGGTGGCATTCTTTTCTACTAGCCGCGTTGGCTTCCAATTTCAATTGACCTGTACCCGTCCATACCACTTCCAACTTCAATTCTGTTAACTCCACTGCATTTCTAGCTATCCAATGGACTAATTCAGGGATCATTTTCAAAAAAATTCACCTTTTCCCAAGGGGCATACCTTCACCTATTTAAGACCGGGGCATATTTATTTAATTTCTTTGGACACAACAAAATGACATTGTATCAAAGAGGGAAAAATGTAGACACCGGAATCGCCGCCTCAAGACTCTAAATATTCTTAATAATCTCAGATTTCTTCCATGGTCAAGATTTAAAATAATGTCAATTATCAATTAATCTAATTTTAAATTTATTTCTTCTATACACTAAATAATCTTAATTATTTAATTAATTCACACTCTTTCTATTCCATCCGACACTAAATAAACACTTTTTATTTAATTATGTTACTAATTAATCCTTATTCTTCTTTTCAAATTAAATAAATTTCATTTAATTTACTCTTTATCATATTTCAACTATAATTAAATAAATCCTTTATTTATTTAATTATTCACTTAAACCCCTTCATCACTTAATTAAATAAATCTTATTTATTTAATTATTCTTCAAACATCAAATCTTGAATTAAATGAATTATTTAATTCGTAGATTCTATTTTAACGCATTCCTCTATATTTAGATAATTGTGTAAATTATCTAAGTATTCACTTTGACTCGACTCAACATCTATTTTAATCACTCAGTTAACTCTTGATTTAATGTTTGAGTGGCTTTCTCGAGTAATCTCTTCATTAAATCATTCAATCGTCTAGTGCTAACTCAATTGCGTGTACATGCAGATTAATTAAATATTCCTATTTAATTAATTAAATCTTGTGTGTGCATTCAAACAAGAGTTGCTTTAATCAATCTTCATCTTTGTCATGCAAAGATAATTCTTCTATTTTTGAATACCGAACTTGAAGATTAAATCATTTATTTAATCTTTAATTCTATTTCTAATTTGTATCAATCATGTCACTACTAACAGTTATCAGAATGCATGTCTAATCAGTCAATCTCAACCATCCGTTGATCTTTCGATCCTGGCCTGTCGTTCGAATAATCAATTTTCTATAAATTGATCTGTCATTCATTATTCCAATCTCTCTCGAAATCTTATGACTTTTTGGAGCAACTATCTTGAATCTTCGATGTTTTGCTAAATCACTATCATAGGCTATACTTGCATGAACTTTGAAAATCTAAGGGAAATTATACTACAATGGCAAAATGGAGAAGGGCAATCAAGATGATACATGGAATTACATACATATTAGGTGAGATTGTTTCAGATTATTTATGTTTTGGCTTTCCTTTGTTCTTTGTTGCTTAACTTAGATTGCATTTAGAGTTTTAGATTAGATTGCATGTTTGCTCTGATCTATTTCTTCTGCATTTTCTAGACGTTACACAAAGTATTATTTGAAACTATCCACAATTATTTTATATGGTATTAGCTTGTCATCCTTTGTTTGATATTCATCATTGACTTTCCTAATTACCAGTTGAGAGTCTCCATAAACCTGTAGTTCATTTATCCTCCATTCGATGGCCATCTTTACTCCTATGATTAGTGTTTCATACGAAGATATTATTTGTACATGGAAAAGAAATCATGTAAGCCTTAGGTATACTATCTCCTTGTGGTGTGAGAAATAAGATACCTACTCCTGAACCATGTTGAGTGTGGGACTCATCAAACTACAAGGTACAATGGCTTGTTTTTTCTATTAGTAGTATGCTTTCATTTGGGAATTTAGTTATTTTAAAGGTTGGTGATCGTCTATTGATGCTTCTTCTAGTTGATCTTGTATGATTTGTCCTTTGATAGCTTTTTTTTCTATGTAGTCTATGTCAAACTCACTCAGTATTATTACCTATTTAGCGATCCTCCCTGTTAGAGCTACTTTCGCCAATAGATACTTTAAGGGATCTAGGTCTTTGAGATCAGCTTTACTTGTATGTTCAAGAGATAGTGTCTCAGCTTTTGTGTCACAAATATGACAGAGAGACACGCTCTTTCTATGGGAGAATAGTTCAATTCATAGCCCACCAGTGTTTAGCTGATATAATAGACTGCTCTTTCATTGTTATTTTCATCTAGTTGTGCCAAGAGAGCTCCTAATGTTTCTTGTGTTGTAGAAACATATAGGATCATTGCTTTATCTAGAATTGGTGGCATTAACTAAAGGAGAGAGTAGAAACTCCTTGAATTTTTGGAATTCATGATCACATCTACCATCCCACTTGAATGTGATGTCCTCGTGTAGCAAATGGGTGAAAGGATGAAAGTTGTCTACCAACTGTGCAATGAATCTGCTAATGGACTATAGTTTCCCTTATAGACTTCTCAGTTGCTTCAATCTCCTTGGAGGAGGCATTTCTAATATAGCTTTTACCTTGGTGGGATCTACCTCAATGCCTCTTATTGATACTATGTACCCTATCAGTTTTCCAGATGTTACTCCGAATACACACTTTTTTGGATTGAGCCTCAAGTTGTATTATTCTATTCTATCAAATATTTTTTCTAGGTTGGTCAAATGGTCTTATCTTTTGATGGACTTTGCTAGTATTTCATCCATATAATCCTCCATAGTTGTATGTAGCATATCATGAAAGATGGTAGTCATTGCTTGCTAATAGGTTGCCCCTACATTCTTTAGACTGAATGGCATGACATTCTAGAAAAAGGTTCCCCACACACAAGTGAAAGTTGTTTTATGTTGATCCTCGAGGGATATTTTGATCTAATTATATCCAGAGAATCCATCCAACAGTGATAGCATTTCATGCCCTGTAGTTATGTCTGTGATCATATCGATGCTGGGAAGAGGGAAGTCATCCTTTGGGAAAACCTTGTTTAGACCTTGGAAGTCTATGTAGATTCTTATTCCCCTAGTGGGATTTGATACTGGTACTAGATTAGATAACCATTTAGGATAGTCAATGGGTCAGATGAAGCCCACATCTGAAGTTTTACTTTTACCAAAAGTGCTATATGTGGATGCATCTTCCATAGCTTTGCTTCATAGTTTTAGCTCCTAAAAATACATCTAGGTGATGTACGAGAAATATAGGATCTAGCCCTAGCATGTCAACATATGTCCATGCAAAGTTGATTTTTCTTTTATTGATAAATGCTAAGAATTTTACTTTTTCTTCAGGATCAAGTGATGCTACATGATATGTGATCTTAGGTTTTTTTTGTGCCAACATTGATAGGTTTGACATCTTCAACTAGGAGTGTTGATTTCTCTTGATATTCTATGGTGGGGAGATTGAATGTTCCATCTTCGAGAGCCTCAGAGAGGTTTTCACCTACAGATGAGTCCTTTGTTTTTCTCTTTTTTGGATCCAATAAAGCCACGTCATGGTTTTCTTTAGGGGACCTCTTTTTTATTTTTAAATTTTTTAGTTTATTTTTGTGACTAGAATACACAATCTCCCCTCCAAAATATTTGATCCTTGATCTAGTTCCATTACAAACCTTGCTATGTGATCTCCCTGTTGTATATTGGTTTGAAGTCCCATGAACTCCGCAATAGCCTCATCATTCTAGAATGTGTCCAAAAATGGAGTATGATGTTGTTGGTCCCAATCTATCAACTGTGGATAATGTAAGGATATTTTTTCATGGGTATTTGCAAATCTTATGGAAGTCGTAACTACATTAGAGACATTGGTCTTTTTAAGGCTCAATAAGGTATCTAAGTTGTATTCACTAGACGCACAGGAATCCCACTCATATTCATTGGAATCTATCTAGATATGGTCATCATCAAATGTAGAGTTGGTAGTGAGGGTATTGACGTCCGTTGAGTTTTTCAAACATGTATTGGATATATAGGTAGTCGTCTATACATTCACAAGTATCTGATGTCTCATCAGTGGTAGAAGTAGCTCCTTTCTCATAAAAGGTGCTTTCAGTAGTTGGGTTAATCATGTTTGATGAACCATAACCTAGTCCAATATAAACCAAGGCCACCTTGTCCAATGAATCCCATGGTTTTCACTAGTTTATATCCTTTGTTTTTTTCATCAATAGGAAGGGGAGATAGTGGATTTTCTCATCCTTCTTTATAGATCCACAAAGATAAATCTTCTTTACATACTTCCTCATCTCGCATGTCTCCTCATTTGGTAAAAATAGTGGGTTTGACTACCATTGTGACCATTTGAACATGTCTGATCTCTTTTGATCTTCCATAAGTTTTAGGTGTTGGGGGAAGCATTCCAATACAAAAATATTGGTTGAAGTGGTATTCCCCACAACCCTTTTCAAGTACTTGGATATTGGTATCAGATTTGGGTAGCTCAATTGATGATCGTGTAGTGGAGGATGAAGCTAGTGATACTTGGTCAATGTAGGAAAAGTAGTGAAAAGATATATCATTGTTGGGTATTTGCTAGATCTTTGTATATTTTTCCTCTAATTTAGCACAGTAATGGAAAGGTTTGGGTCGACATATATGGTAATTTCCTTATTGTCATAAGGAAAGTTTAGGCATTGATGGAATGTAGATGGTACTACTTTCAAAGCATGGATCCATGGTTGACCCAAGAGAGGGTTCTATGGAAGTTCAAGATCCAACACTTGACATGTAGTTTTTATTATTGTTGTTCCTATCTAAATAGGTAGCCTAATTGTCCCTTTTGAATTGTGCTCCATGTCATCATAATATTTTATGGTGATGCTCTTATTTTTATCTATGACATCATCAAAGTATCCCAGTCATTTTATAAATTTTAAGGTACAAATGCTCAAACCTGCACCATTATCTATGAGTACCCTCTTGACTTTATGTTTGTGGACACCTAGCTCTAAATAAAGAGCTTCATTATAGAAATATTTTTGCGAAAGTTCTTTCTCAGAAAAAACTTAATGATGGGTGGATATGATATTTCCAACCATGGCTTGAAATTGATCTACATCAGGGTTTTTTGGGACTAATGTTTGAACTAATTCTTTCTCCATTATTTCCTTATGTGTTGGTGATAGTTTTAAGAGCTCAAGGATGGAGATCAAGGCGGGAGTTTTCTTGAGTTACTCCACAATGCTATAGTCACTTGTTATCTTACTTGTGGCTTTCACTGGGGGTTGGTGCTCCTTGGATTCTTATTCTTCCCCTTCAGGTAGTGGTGTTGCATTCAAGATTCACACCTAGTATGGTTACCACATGGATGGTATGATCCTCACAAGAGATATGTCCTAGAACGGTATCCTCTCCATAAGAGAAGGTGACCTTACGATAATCTTATTATTTTCCTTTGGTGTTTCCCCTAGAATGGTCAAGAATTGGATCCTTGTAAATCTTTAGGTATTTATTTTTGGGATGAGGTTTGATGTCCACCTCTCCCTTTTCGATCAACTCTTGCACAATTTTTTTAAGTCTCGTGTAATTATTAGTGGTATGCCACTTGATTTTGTGAAATTCACACTTGTGATTCTCGTTATACCAAGGGGGTTTGAAGTTGGGTTCCTCATAGTTTTCTCTATCATTTATTGTGATGAGATTCTTTTGGACTAGTTTGTGCATAATGAACTCAAGGGTTTCTCCCAAAGGAGTGAATTTCCTTCTCGATTGGTCATATTGTCTTGGTGGTCTCATTTCGTTATCTTGTCCTTGATTTTGTTGTTGGTTTATTAGATTGGTTATTCTGAGGATAATTGAGTTGATTGTTCTATTGATAATTAGGTTGGTTGTTTTTTTGATAATTGGGTTGGTTGTTTTGTTGATAACATTTTTGTACTATTTGGACCTGATTTTGTGGCATATTAGGAGTTTTCACATTGTGTACAACCTTAGCATCAACTACTCCATCATTGGTTACGTTCTTATTTTTTTCCCATGTCTTGGGTTTTTCATTTGAAGTAGAGGGTTGATCTTTTGGATTGTGAAGTTTTATTGTTCCTCTTGCAATGAGGGATCTTTCAATAAGTATACCCTTTTCAATAGTTTCCTCAAAAAAATTTGGGCATAGTACCGTGAGGTTGTAATTGATATTTGCATGCACGTTGGAGATAAAGGCATCGACAAGTTGTTTCTCTTGAATGGGCCACTTAATTTTACTTGCTTTGTGTCTCCATATTTGGAGGTACAAGGAAAATTCTTCCCCTTAAATTCACTTGATTTTATAGAGATCCATGATTGTTATTTCTTTTTCGATGTTATATGAGAAATGAGTGACAAACTTATTTGACAATTCATCAAATATTTTGATACATGGCAATAAACAAGAGAACCAGCTTATAGCAAGCCCACTAAGACTTTGTGAAAAAATTCTCATCAAGTAGGTGTCGTTTTGTTGTAATATTTAACTTATATTTTTTAGATAAAATAAGTTAATAATAAATATTAGATTATCTTTACTTATATTTGCTATCATTATGTTGAGAAAATAATTCGAGGAGCATATTAATAAATAATTTCAACTAGTAATTTAATTTTAATAATGATTTATTGTGCTAACAATAAATAATATATATTTGTATACTCATATGGTACAAAATAGCATGTATTATTTGTTGTTGTAATTAAGATAATTGTGATGAATGGAGGCCAAAAAAATTGCTATTTTTATGGTATAACAAACTCCTACTTTTATGGCTAGTTTTATTCCAACCCACAAGCCATAAATAATGCCATAAGAGATGGCATGAGAATAGGAGAAAATTCTATAAAATAGGGCTGCAAAAATATAATAGGTGGTGTGGAAAAGCATAAGAATAATATTGGAGAAATAATGCAATAAAACTAACGTGAGAAATGAAAGCACGGGCGTGAGAGTAAGGAATAAGTTAGATATTTGTTATATGCCTTGTTTATGCCTTATTCATTACATAAAACATAGCATTAAAGGGAGCACATTAGTACAACGTGAAATATGTAAGAGAAGCAATGTAGCAACAAAAAGGAAAGTTAAAGAATAGTGCAAAAATAAAGATCTTGTAATGTCTTTCGTTGGAATAAATATTTGGTGCTTCTATCTGAGTTCGTAGCAGTGTTTTAATCACCCCATGGAAGGAGAGGAGGGCCCACTCTCACAAAATGATGGTGAATTTATTTTATGTTTTTTATTTATTATAATTTAGTTTTAATTTCATTTCATTTATAAACTGCAATGTGTTGAATCAATTTTATTTAGGATTTAAATATAATGGTTTGTAATGATTTATAATTTATTGTCATTCTAATAATTCTTAGTTGTTTAAAAATATTTTTTGATTGTAGAGTTTCTATAGCAATTTTCATTAATGTTTTTATCTACATTTCATCTACACTCACCTCACTACCTACGGTCCTTGCGCATATAACCACTACACCTTTTGTAAGTTTATTTCCCTGGATTGACATATAGACCAAAACAAAACTAGTTATTAATATTAAATCTTTTATCATCATTTGCCCTTAGTTTTGGCCTATCGCCCATCACATAGTCTTAGCCAATACATTTTCTATCATATTCCCAAAACCCCTAACAAATGCACTCTTATCAATTATGTCAACCCTACCATCTATGTCATTTTTGGCACCAAATGTTACCATTTGTCAAATTTACTATTTGGTGCATCTAAGACATCCATTCCAAATTCATTATGCAACAGTTAACAACGTTAGAACAACACTTAACACAAATGTACCCACTTAATACACAAGTGTGCCACTTAAATTACAAATGCATCATTTAATAATAATTTCCCCCCCTCCCAAACAGTTGTACACTTGACTGGAACAAGTATGTCATTATAGAACAAATGTGCCAAATTGCCATATAATCACACAAATATATTATATTTGCACCATACAAATTCACATTTATTTCCATTTTGTGCCATACAAATGTGCCAAACTAGCACATTTATGCCAAAATCATGCCTAATTTCACCAAACCCTACTTTGGCACATCTGTTCAAACCCTAAATTTTTCCTAATAAATTCTCTTAAATACACAAATAATAAAGCATGTTAAAAAAACCTACCTCAATTGGTATGTCATCCCTTTTTCTATACATCCTCACCCTCTCTGCATGATGATCACCCTTTGGAATACCATTCATTCTTTCCACAACTCCACTCTCGCAAGAAACTAGGGCTCACTAACTTTCCACAAAACTAGGAGTGCAAATGAGAGGAAAACCCACCCCACACACTTTTTATACTCCCAAAACCCTAATTTTCCCATCCCACCATCCCTCCATCTCCCTAACCTATTTCAAGACCTCCACTTCATTACCTTTACCATATATATATCATTTTACCAATTTAATTGTTTCCTTCATACCCTCCACCAAATTCATTCCTTTTTGAGATTTTTCCTACAAATTATTTTAATCAGTTTTTTCATCAAACTCCCAAGGGGGCATCCCACCTCCATTTTCATTTGTTGGAGAAAATAGGGGCATGTCAACAAAATTTCTATAATTTCTTTGAAATGTCATAAAAATACATTGTCTCAAAGAGGGGCAAAATGTGGACACTTAAATTTGACTAACATATGTCTTTCAAAAACATACCATTTTCTATCATCTGGTCTAAACAATTTATCTTCAAGATTTAATTAAATAATTTCATTATAAATCAATGATTATTTCCCCTTCATCTTGATGATTAACTAATTTTAATTACTTAATTATTTAAATTTTTTCAAATTTTACTTTATTTCCACTTTAATTAAATAATTTCAAATTATTTAATTAAATTATATATTTCATCACTCTTCCTCTATACTAATTAAATAGTTAACAAATCATCTAACTCAATTGGCATTCTCTTGAACCTAACATGCCCATACAATTAGATTTAGCTTATCCAATAAGGAGATCTAATTAACATCCCATGTATTTCAATTCACCATTAAGACTTACTATTCCTCTTCAATCAATTCCATTAAGCTACATTGTTATCAATAAGTCAATCGCTCAATTAGATTGATCTTGACGATTGATTGATATCATCAAAAATCTATAAATTCAACCCTCCTATCATCTATTCTTCCTCTCTCATCTTTGCGAAGAAACTATACACATATTATCAATGCTTTGTGCTACAAAATCTGAGAGCAATTATCACTACACTTTTTTCAAAGGTGCAAAGAGGAGAACAATGGAGCTCAACAAGTAGGTAATGCAAGTTTGCAGTATTATTTCATGTGATTTCCCAAATATGCTTCATTTTGTGGATATTTCATTGAATTTGATTGTGGAGTTTTCATTTGATGTTTGTCATTTGATTTCACTATCATTTTCTAGATCATACACTTCCAAGATTTTACAAATAGAAAGAAGAAGAAAATGTTTAGGTGGCTTTTTAGGGTCTTCCTTAGTCAAACCCATGTCTTGGTATTTCAGCCTCTGTGGATAGCCTAGATTATTTTGATAAAAAGGGACATTTCACAAAGATTGATAAAATGCAATATGTATGATTCAAACAATAGATTTAGAAATAACATACTAACACTAAGAATATCTAGCTACTAACATAAGAAGAAAATATTCAAAGTAATGAGGAGATAGCATAAATTAGATATCTCTCACAAGGAATTCAAAAACAACCTCCTAGGTGGATTTCAAAGTTGCACTATAATTATCTTGTTCACCTCACCATTAAGAGATGACATGCAAAGTGTTGAGAGAATGTTTTTTCTTCAAAACCTGTGAAACTTCAAGAAAGTTGTAGAGCCCAAGCCAAGAGCATAGTGTAGTTTGAGAGAGAGAGAGAGAGTAAAAAATCTTCCTTTTTGAAAAATAGAAAGTTGTGTCTTTTCAACCAAGTGCAATTTCCACAGAGGACCATCACATTGAGAAGATTCTTAAGAATGTAATATTCCAACAACCATTTAAATTATGATTTTTAAGGATAAATTAGTGCATTGCATAGATGTCTACATGTAACACTTGCATCTAAAAAAATGGACTAAAAAACTCAAGATCTTCATGACTATGCTAGACAAAAGATGTTATGGTGTTAACGTTTTATGTTTAAACTACTTTTAAATCATGATCCAAAAGGGAAGGCATTACGTATTATGAAATTACAAGGTACGTGATTTCCTACACTATAGACCCTATAACTTGAGATAGGTCACTTGAGTGACCCTTTAGTTTCTTCATCTATGCTTCAATCAAATGTTTGAAAAAAGGTTTGGTGTTGCACAAGTACTTAGAACCTAGTTCAAAGGTTGAACAAGGAAAATACGAGGCTAGAGATGAGGAAGCTATCATTAAGTCAAGGAATACAAATAATAAGTGTAATTTATATAACTCCTCTCATGAGCTAGACCTATTGAATCATCATCAAATTGCTATATCAACCCTTGTAATTTTCGGCACTCATAGGATTTTCACAAATATTTGTATATATGTGTTATGTTTGTGTATAAAAGGACATTCATTTGCATCATTTTCATAATGACATAATGTTGGAATATTGTGGAATTTTTTCATTAATGTTTTCACTCAAATCAAACAATGAATCTAACATATCTAATCATTCTCATCCTAGCACATGTGATTCAACCAAATCACCTAGCAATTATTCTAGAATTCATGTGCAAGTTTGGAACTTTCTTTCTATCAACATATATTTGAGTATTACCAACTTGACTTTAAAAACCTCAAGAGTGTGATAAGAAATATACTATCTAGGAATTTAATCTTCTAAGAGTTTATGAGGTTATATCTAGAGATCATGAAATCTTTCATACTTGAAAACTAGATCCAAATTTAAGAAGTCAATCCAACATGATGCAAAGAAAAATATGCTAATTGTGATAAACATACAAGATCATATATAGTATTCTTAGATTTCAAGACATAAATTTGTTATAGTTATGATGACTATCTTAGAGTAAAAAAAGGAACAAAAAGTTCTAAATTTAATTTTGAGCACTTCAAGTTTGATCTTGACTATTGATACAAGAACATCCTTGGTTGTAAAGCAATCCTATATCAACCAAAAACATTTATTTTTCTTATAGTCCAATTTGTAAGTGTTTCAACAATTTCTTTCACATTTTACCACATTACCATTGCTCACCTCACATAGTAGGATATAGATTCTACACAAGACCATCTTCAACATATCCAAATTTCAAGTGATTTGCATTCATTTATAGAAAGCTATCACTCTCAGAAGTTCACTGTCAATTCTATTTCAGAGCATTCTAGGCCTATATGGTTCAAGCTTGATGTGTAGACCATTTCGGGAAGTACGTAGCTTAATGGAACATCATAAAAGGCATTTTAGGTGTAGGATAACTTTCTTGGAGATCCACAACACATTTTCATCTCCCGAATGGTTATCTTCTCATATTCTAAGGCCAACCTACACGTCGGATCTTGCATTGAGGTTTGTAAGCCCTTGAGGCCAACACATATCATAATTGAAGCTAGAGGTTCATATTTAAGATCATTTAGTAAACTGTTGGAAAATAGTTAGAAGGGGAATTAGGATGATTCTGATAGTTAGTTCAAGTTTATAAGTTTTTGGTTGTAATAAACCAATGTGTCAATTGTAATGTCTTGTAATGCCTTGTGGCAAGCCTATGATCCCTTAGTTAGTCTGCACTTGTGGCATGTGATGCATGTAAGGCTATTAGTTAACAAATTAATGACAATTCATGTTGTTGAGAATTTCTTGTGTTATTTTCAATGTGTTAAACTCTAGTTTGCATGGTTGGATAGTCCTTTCTGGACCCTCCATCCATGACTATTGTAGATTTTAACTCTAACACTTGGATCTAAATTGAAGAAGTATAAACTTTTGAAACCCATTTGTCTTGATATTTGATGTTTGGTAAGCTTGTAAAGACTACACCTCTGAGAAATTTGTTAGATTGTAACTTCTCCTACGTTAGACCCCTAAGCAAGTCAATTTTATAACTTGAAGTGAATATTAAAAGACAATATTCAACATGGAAATGGTCTATATGCAGATGACACATATTTGATTCTTTGTCCTATTAAAAATCAAAATATGCTCTAATGATTGTCCTTGATGTTCTTAAATACCAAAACATAACAATATATTCCACATTGAATTTAAATATTTAAATTTAAATTCATTTGTCCATGCATATTGATCTCAAGTGGAATAGAAATAAATCAATGTAGGGAAGTGATAATCTTAAAGTATGAGCGAACATATGAAAGTGAGTGTAAATGTAAGTGCAATAATGAAGAGAAAATGATGAGCATGTGAGAATAATTATGAGTTGAACTAAATAAGAATAGACAAAAATCAAATGGTGAAAGAAACGTAACACAAGAGAGTATCACTTATCAATATATAATTATATTTGAGATAGTCCACCAAAATAGATACAATATTAAATTTAATAATATGAATATACAACTTTTACCACTTTTGTTATAATCATAATCCACTTCTGAATTTTTTTACTTTATAAGTCTCACTAAAATAGAAATCCAATCATAATACGACCCACCAATCAAAGAAAAACTTGTTAGTCCTTGTTTTTTGTGAAGCAAATTGCTGGTGATAGGGAATGAATTCTTTGAGAGAAAAAAGGAAGATGTCATATTTTAATTCAGATGAAAACTTACGCTCAAAATCTTTACTTCTATTATATATGTTTAGGGGGACCTAGGCATTATTAGTGATTTGAACCAAAAGGAAAATATAAAGACACAAAAGGGAAAACCTGTGGGTTTTGCAAAGCGTGTTAGAGGGGCAACCATAATAAACATATCACGAGACACATTCCTCTAAAATATGGAGCAGCTATTACGTATGTAGAAACTTCCATAAACCATCCCAAAATGGAAGCAAACGAAAAACTTTTTATTATTATTTCATAGCAATGCAACCCATAGACTCGACATACACCCTGAACAACTCATGATTTTAAAGAAACAACAAAGGTTCATAGAAAAGACATAAAAGGTAGACCCAAGTGGCCTTCTTATCTCTTCAACAAGGTATGGAGTATGGGCAAAGGTATAAGGACAACATTCGTTGGATCTCATATAGAGGTTAGTAGATAAGGAGGAGCTTAGGGGGCTTCAAGATCTCTTGATGTGGTTGAGGGTATCATGAGCAAAAGTTAAAATGGTGTTTTTGGTAGGGGAGGTGATTTTATATTTGTTCATATGTAATAGTTGTTAAGGTAATGTGTTGTGAGGTTTTGTTTTTATTTTTGATGATTAATTGTAAAGTTAAACATTAGTTGTTATTACCCAAACAATAGAAAAAAGTGTCTATTTTTATAAATCGCATCAAAGAAACAACCAATTATATGATATGGATATGACACAAATGAGCACTTTTAACAACATCAATTGATGAAAACTTTGGAGTGTATGTCATATTTGATAGTGAATTCTTACAATTCATCTAGACAAATTACATTTTAGATCTTGGTAACTCGGATCAATAATTCAAGCACCAATGTACCTAACCACCTAATCTCCATCAACCTAACGCCCTTAGGTGAACCACATCTATTAGGCATCATGACATATGTCAAATCAATTGAATCAATCATATCACTAGAATGTGTAATAAACCCACTATTGTTCATTGTTGGATAATCCACTATTGCTCACTATTGGGTAATGGAGAAAGAGGTTCCTAATTCATTGATCAAGAAACTAGGGATCATCTAATATTTTTTAACAAACTCACCCAATAGATGGTAGGCTATTATTTTTACATATTAGATGTCTTGTCTCATTGGCTCACACATAAGGTGATCAATACTATATGCCTTGATGCATATTTTTTTGTCTAACATTTTTTTTGGTTTTTTTCAAACAACTTGACAAAGATATAATTGATGCGGTTATATTGATGTTGCCTAAAACCCCAAATAATAGATTTAAGCTCTTAACTTACAAACAAAGACATGTTAAAGTTTTTGTAAAAAAATAAAGTTGTCATTTAACAGCTTAAGGGATGTAAAGTCAAGGTGCATTGCTATTAGGTCCTCTCCCCTATCACATTAAGCATAGAAATAGGTTTAGACAAACTTGACTTGCATCTTATAAATGATAATATTATTAATTTAATTAATTCATAATGATATTGTTAGGTTATAATGATGGTATTGTATATTTGGGAGCTAGCATGAAGAGAAACTATAATAGAGAAACAAAGAAGTTAAGGGAGGTCAAACAAGTGAACTAAGTCACCAACGTCAACACAATCTCTTATATTTATGAGGAATCATTTCTTTTAACAACAACATCCAATAAAGACTAATAGATAAGTAGAAAATATTGTAATTGCAAAGTTCTAGCTCTACTAGATCCATCCCACCATATAAATGTTCATCGTATTGACTATTAATAAATCTCTATTAATATAATATTGTTTATTGGACCAAGTTCATGTGTATTTACAATTTCTTTTTTAATTGAAGTTTCTATATTGTAGTATACACAATTTGAACACGTGTACATACATTTTTAATTAGTTTATCTTGAGTCTTTCTTTAGCACTATTGTTAGAATTTTCATAAACTTATAAGAACATATATGTGATATGTGAATTACAAATCATATGGTAGGAAGGTTTATAATGAATAGGAAATAATCATGTATTTTATGAATTACAAGCTATATTGGTAATAACATAATATTTGTTTTGTTTAGTGGATAATTAGTATGTTATGCATGATAAATTGATAAGGAAATGTATAAGGTAGAATATAGTTTGAAATAGTTAAGGACATAAAAAAATTGAGACCTATAATTCTATTGGGAAAGGTATGTTTACAACTTGTATAATAATCACAATATATTTAAGAATTATATTTTTCTATATGATGTCCATTCCTCTCAGCTCCTACATATGTGTTCTAGTATGTATCACAATAAGCTAGCATAAAAAATTTAAAAACCCTCAAAAAAATAAAAGATTAAAATATGGGGGAACCTTAAAAAATAATCAGATCCTTTGAAAAAATTAATGTCTTGGAGATGAAAAATATAAAAGGATTTCAAGGTTACATTGTAATCTGGCTTTCAAAACTCTATTTAATCTCATGTCTTTTTACTTCTACAATATTCAAAATGGACATAACAAAATATAGTCTTTGACCCATGAATTTAGAATATGATAATAAAATCTAGTTTTGACCCCATCAATTTAGAACACGACAACAAAATCTAGTATCCACGCTATTAATTTATATTAATTTATGATGTGTAAGATAATATATTTAAGAATTATATTTTTCTATATGATGAAGGTTGCATGCAATAAAATATTTTTTAACAAAAGTTTCATTAGTTACTAAGAAATGTCATATAATAATGGCCTATTAGTCAATAAATAAATAAATTGGAAGATAAAACATCACACAATAAAATAAGAAAGGGTCTAAAGAACTTTCTTCTTTAATTCCACTATCAAGTATTCATAGATAATTGGGGGAAAATATATGCCTTACACTTTTCCCCTTCATTTTGGATGAAATTTGACTTAAGTATCCTTTGTACAATGACAAGTGTATAAGGTACAATTTCTATTGAAATGTGACACATAACTTGAATTTTATCTCATGGAATATGCATTCATTCTCATGGATTAGTCTTGATTCTTCTTTTGTCCATGAACTAGAATTTTTTAGTTTAAATTTAAACTAGCTAGTTAATTCTTTCAACTAGTTTATATTTGAAGCACAAGATTCTGGATATATTAATTCATTTTGAATACATTACACCAACATAATTTATATACATCTATTTCTCTAATTCTATAATTATTCATTAATCCTATTTTACCTAATACTATAAACCCTTACACAGCAAAGTTCACTTACACTTTCAAGTCTAAAAGCTTGACTACAAATTACTCTTGCATTACTTCACGAATACATTTAGACAATATAATTAGGGATTATAATGTCCACATCTCCACTCCTCCAACTCCCATTATAAAATGGTTCCCATATAAAAATCCTCTATGCATCTTACTTTAAAAAAAATTAAAGAGAATCGATAGGTTAGTGAGAACTCACTGTTACAAAGAAAGTTTTAAGAACATATTCTTATGTAGCTATAATTTTTTAATGGAAGACTTTATATCATTCATAAGATGTTTTGTTACTCGATATTAGAAGTAGAACATGAGTTTGAGTTGAAATCTCTTTGGTTGAGCATCAAGAACTGAAGAGTATCTATTATAGTCAAAGTTGTTCAAGGCATAATCCTAACCTCATCCCTTGTGATGTTGAGGCCTTGCACTCAACAAGACTTAATTCTTGGTAGACTCATTCAAAACCATTCAACTTCTCCTATAAATAAAAGAAACCCATTTACAACATAACTAAAAAGTTCATTTATAACATAACTAATTTAAAGAAAATGTCACTGAAGTATACAATCAATTGAAAGAATATTAAAAGACAATAAACTTCTGGAAGACAAAAGATCATCCATTTACAATATAACTAAAAAACCAATTTACAACCTAACTAATTTAAAGAGAATGTCAATGAAATATACAATCAATTGAAAGAAAATATTAAAAGAAAGTAAACTTAGGGAAGACAAAAGATCACCCATTTACAACATAACTAATTAAAGAAAATGCCAAATGAAGTATACAATCAATGGAAAGAAAATATTAAAAGAAAATAAACCTGTGGGAAGACAAAAGATCACCCATTGAACTAACGAAGAGTCATTAAAAACCGACCTCCTTAACTCCACCATCAATTCTGGACAGCCAAGCTGGGGAAAAGGGAATAGAGCAGGTACACACCATTCAACATCCTTTTCTATTTCCGCCTGAAACAGAACTATTTCTCTCTATCTCCCACCAACACATTACAGAGCAGCAGCCATGAACAGCAGTAGAGCTAGTGACAACGATAACAGGAGGGAAGATGAAGGTAATGGAGAAAATAGTAACAGTGAAGATAATGGTAATACTTCCATTACCATTATCAGCCCTGTAAGGGGACCACCATCGTCGCCTACTATTGAATTCAGAGCAGCTGTCGATATTGTTGAGCCCACAACTCCCATTTTTAACTATGCCCAACACCCCAATTCTGCAATTATTCCTAGTCCTTTGACACTATGGAGATCATATCATCCAAATACTCCGACACCTTTGGGCTTTTATTCCCCACGCCCACTTTCTCCCCTATATGATAGGTATACAATGTACCCATGTGTTACCCCTTACATGTCATATCATCACTTGGTTTCTCCTATTCGTGGTCATATCATAGATGTACTGAATGCAGAGCCAAGCTCATCTGCACCACCACCACTGGCACCACCATCACTATCACCATCACCACCATCACTATCACTATCACCATCACCACCACCAACAACAACAACAACAACAAACCCTAATCATAATGCAGTTGGAGAAGATGGAGATGGCAATACAGATATTCCAGAGGCAGGTCCATCTTCTACACCAGCAAACAGTGAAAGTGATGATGATAATGAGGGTACTGATCAAATCTCTGTGTGATTCTTTTTAATTTGCTCTCTTGGGTAATAATCTAAGTGGGAAAGTAGTTAGAGCTTGTAGGCAGGATTGGTTTAAATAGCTGTAGCTAGTGATTGCCACAACCATTTAATCTAGTGTGAAAGAAGTGTATATTCAGTGACTAAACATTGTGAGAGTCTCAGTTTTTGAAAATGAATAAATCATTTGTAAGGAAATGAATGAGAGTTGCAGTTGAATATTATTTTTTAGAGTTTGCTTCACTGAGTTTTTCTTTCCATAATTTGATTTCTCTTCTTCAATCTGTTCAAATAGAATGAAATGTGTAATTGAAATGATATTAATATATTTAGTTTTTGAAATATGTATAGTTTTATAAAGATTTGTTGTAATGTTTTTTTAATATTTTAAAGTATCATAAAAATTAATTATAATTGATTATATTTTATTTAGTGCATGTAATTCTTGGATTTGACTCTTTAAGATTTATTTTGCATCAATAGTTTTTTTCTCCTCTAGCCCTCTATTGTCGTGATGATGGATTATGGAGTGTGATGAAATGTTGATGTAAAATAAATCTTACACAATATTAAATGCCCTAATTATTATGGACTATGGAAATTTGTTGTCTTTATATTTTACTTATAAATTAATATATTTTAAAAAATATATATTTTTTGTATAAAAATTTATGGTAATAGATTTTAGGGTTTGGTTATGTAATTATTTGGAATAATGAAATCAAATAATTGTATGATTTTAATGAATAAACCAATGTATCTAGTTGTAATCTAATCACTGAAAACTGTAATAAAAGATGTTTCCATTTGATTCATTAATATACAAGAAAATTAAGGAATAGTTAGATGAATGATTAAGAATCTAGAATTTGTTTGTCTATTGTTTTGTATCACTTTCATAATTATAAAGGTGATTTAGACAATTATGGATCTGATGCAAGCCTTTGGATCTAAACTTTGGTGCATAAACTTGATTTATGTTAAACTATAATGTTTTCTTTATAGTTTTCCATGATGTTTGTGATTTGTTTTAGCTAGTAGTGGTTTTTAGGAGGTTTTCTAGGGAAATATTGATTCTCTTTTGGTCAATCCCTAGAATAATAATTTAACAAATTTTATAAAGATTAAGACAATAGACAATTATGTAGAGAATGTCCTAGATGTTATCATAAGTTGATAGTGAAGTAGTGATACTCTAATTTTGATGTTTGATTCTCTTTGAGTGATCTCTACATTTTTTTTCATGATGATTGGAAATAAATTAGGATTTTAAACAGCAAATATGACTCCAAAGGTGGTAAGTGAAATATTTCACACTTTGATTTGGCACACAATTAGTAGGAAGGGCTAGCTCTACTCCGAATTCAAATTTAAAATTTAAAATTCTAGATTTATAATTGTAAATCATGGAAATGACTTGGGTCAATCTTACAAGTTTTTTATTTGAAATTGTGTGAAAATGAATAAACTAAGCATTAATATTTGTCACAAGGAGTGAGTATAGATCAAATCATATAAGACTATATTTGTGTGCTAGAATTCAACATAAAGCATACATATTGTACATTTTTATTTCAATAAAGCTAACCAAGTCAAAGGGGGGGAAAGTGCAAGGTATGCAATTTTCACCATTACATTTTTTCCCACTTTGAATTTCATGGGAACTATGAGGATACATGTTAGAGTAAAATGAAGAAGCCACAATGAATGCAAATTTATTCATATGCTCATACAATGATACATATATGCTTATGGATGTCATATTTTGGTACATGCTTCTTTGTAATGAGTATTTATCTTTAAAACTTACAAAAGTAGAAAAAATCTATGAATAGGATTCTATAGTCATTTAAAATTAGTATATTTTTTGTACAACCAATAAAAAAGGAAAACAAGAGAGGGAAATATTCCACCTATGGTGAAACAAGGGTACCACTTAACATTAGTAGCATCAATTTGCAAATAATACTTAGGAGTAGTAAATGTAGAGTCATACCATTTAAAATATCCTTGATCATAGGGAAATCACGACATCCATACTCAAGAAAAGAACCTTAGTGACCTTGTATTCCCCTATCCATTAGTTACATTTCAATAATGTAATTAATTTGGAGGAAAGGAGAAAAGATAAGTAAAATTAATATGTAAACCTTGGAAATATTAATTATCATTATATAAGAATGTGAGGATATCATCATTTGATAATGTAAGAAGATATTGAGATATGCTCATGAAAGCACGTATATTTGTACGAAGCAAGGTGCTCCCAATATTCCCTCTAATTAAGGCCATGAATCAAGTGAAAATAAACTTGAATGCTTAGATAAAGTATTTTGTAAGCACAAACAAGTGAGAGATAATCATGAGAAACATTAAGAAAGAAGTACAATAATAAGAAAATATGTTATCATAAAAATAGACAAGTAGGGTTAAGATAAAATCCTAGCATGTAATCATGATATAATATTCATCACAAGAAGATAACATATTAGTAAAACATGTGTAATCAAGAATTCTAGTCATAATCATTAGAATCATATGGATAATTATGTAAGTGTATCATCATCATCATACAAATGTGATAAATGTAATAAAGGATATGTCTTATAATTGGGACACACCATCTAAATAAAGTAATGTATGAATGTAAACATGTAGAGCATGGAAGATCTAAAATATCAACCAACAATATTGGAAAAATCACCTTCCATTAAATCATTTTGATCCCAATTTTATACTTCATACCCAAATGTTTTATTTCCACAACTATCACACCTAACTCCAAATAAAAAGTTTTGAATTATTTTTATGGGATATTATTAAAATAACATACTTTAAAAATAATTTTATATTGAGATCCAAAAAATAATTGAAAATTTTAGCACTAACTATTTGTTGTGAGTACGAATTAATTTTTAATCTACTTTACATTTTTGGATCAAGAAAATAAATTAATACTTGTGCATAATATAAACTAAAAGAAACAAGAGTTGTCATTGTTCATCCATCTCATCTCTCCTTGTCAAATTATTTTTTTATGAATGTAAACAAGTAGAACATTGAAGATTCAAAATATCAATAATATTAGAAGTATCATCTTCCATTAAATCATCTTAATCTCAATTATGTACTTCATAACCACCCTTAAGTGAGTGGATTTCATCATTACAATAAGCATCACTATAAGTGAAAGTGATTGAAATATGTTGAATAGGTGCCTTTCCTTTTTACTCCCTTTACTCTTGTGACTTTTATATGGATATTTCTTGACATTAATTATTATTTGTTACCCAATTAATAGATGGCCCTTTAGAAGTAGCAATGGGATTGGTAAACCTAACTTTATTTTTGTGTTTATAATGATATCACCCTCCTTTCTTTGGGACATATGGGGAATGAAAGATAACTTTTATTTATTTTCTTGTGGTGGAGGATAAGAGTTATGAGTTTAATTATTTTGTTCCTTTGAAATGACCTCTATAAGATAAGAATATATTTTTTCCATAACGAGACTCAAAATTAAGAACATCCCTCTATGGAGGGTTTATATGTGTAGTTTATGTACACTAGTTCATAATTATTGATCTTCATGCGATGTATGTAATGAAAATGGATTAATTTTCTCCATACTTTTTATCTTACAAATCTTTATTTTATTATTCTTTTTCATCTAGACGCATTTTATATAACGTGTAAATATTATCTTGATTCTCATAAGGAGTTTTTGGAGGATTTTTCAAATATGTGTCTAATGTAAAAAGACTTAAATAAAAAATTGTTACATATGCATCTCTTTTGAACTTTACAATTATGTCATTATGATCATACTTTAGATATCGATCCACCAAAGAAGGAATTTCCCTTAGCTAATCAAGCCAAGGCCTTCCAAATGATATATAAAATATGTCATAAGATGGAATAAAGTATGGAATTGTCATAAGGGGGGACAGTGAATACGGAAAGCAATTATAAATGAATTGAACAAAGCTTAATTCGAAATTTTTTTTAAGAATTCCAAAAACCCATTACTCACGAAATGAACAATATAAAACTAATGAATTCAATGTGTATACACCTAATCATGTTAATTAAATACAACCTATTTGCAAATATAAAGATTTATATTGTTCACTTTCCTTTTAATTCAAGAAATAATTAAATAAACAAAATACCCTAAACGATTTAATTAACCTTCCTTAATCTGAAAGAATTAGCACATTTCTACAACTTTTTGTGTGCCACCTCATAAAGGTCACATGAAAATAAATAAGCCTAATTATTAATTAGAATTATCCTCCACACTTCCACCAATGAGAAAAGGAACATGACTTTCGGGAATCCCATACATTTGGCATGTTTCCAATTGGTCAAGGATTCTCCACACACATGGCATGTTGTCCTTGGTCAAGGGGACAACATCATGATTCCTTTCATCTCCATCGATCATTTCTCCTTCAAATCTAGACCGTTGATGGGTGCCACCTCACAAAATGCTTGAGAAACCCTATAAATACACCCTCTTGCCTTAGCATTTATCATCCACCTTTTGAGTAATGTTATAATGCTATTTTGAGATACAAATTGGAATAGTGTTATAATGTCATTTTTCATCCACACTTTGAGTATTGTTACCATGCAGGTTTTTCATAGGAGCTTGGAGCTTTCATGGAGTCTTATACTTAGTTTTCATATCATGTGTGCATTCTCATCTTAGATTAATTGTTTATAGTTACATTTTATCATCCCCATTGCATCATAGTTACATTTTAGGTTGGTTTGTTTTATGTTTGAATTTGATGCATAATCATGGATAGTTCACTATAGTTTCATATCATCTCACCATCTCCACTTCTTCATCTATCATCAACATCATCCTTCGGTATCCATTATCCTTTCATCATTTTGTTTCATTTAGAAGCATACAACTAATCATTCCAGCACATTCGCAGAAATCATCTTAGCTTGCATATTAAGCATCAAATCTTGTTTTCTAGGTAGTCATTTTAACAACCTTTGTGCCCATAGAAATTGTGGTTTAATAAATCCCTAGAAATAGAGAACAATGAGTATTTGAAAGATTTGATTATTATGAATAGAGTAGTTTTACTTGCTTCAAACTTTGAATGTAAACGATTAAGGTTTGTGTTGACATTAGAACATGCACACAATGAACTAATTGTTAGCAAATGGAGAACAAGAAATGAATTCAATAAACTATATTGTTACCCATCTTGTTTCGAAGTATATTTGTATCTATGTTGAATGTTGGATTGTTGCAATAAATACAAAGCCTCCATTATGTGTTGCAAAAAGCTTCAATGTGTGCGATGTCGAACTAAAATATGATGATATCTCATAACCTACTCAAGAGGTAATTGTGTAGCACTTCGCTATGTAAATTCTAGATGATTTGTGAGAAGGTAGAAGGTTATTATATAGATTTTATGATTCGAGATGAACATGCAAGATCATAACAATGCAAAATCTTGATCAACAGTTAAGAATCATTGAGAGGAAATAGATTGCTCAGTTAACTTTTGTGATCGAATCAGTTAGTGATGTTAATTGAACAATCAAAGGAAATATATTGCATAATCTATGGAATTGACGAAATCAAGTTGAGTATTCAGCGGAATTAAAGAATAGATGGATTAGTTAAGAAATAGATGAATCAGTTAGAAAATTAGAGTGAGTAATTGGTGGTTGTGATTTGTTCAATCACAAGAAGTGGTGAGGATAATTAATTAATTAAGCTTTTTGAGTTGAACGTGCAAGTCATGTTTGAATTTAAAAAATAAAGTTTTTTTTTTTTGTTGATTAAATGTTTGAATGATGTTGAATAATTAATTTAATTAATCAAGAGGAATAAAGTTAGATTAATGATAAAATAGTGCATTAATTAAATAATACAAGATTATTCAATTAATAGATAGAAATAGGGTTAAATTAGGACTTTTATTAAATAAATGAGATTTATTTATTAGTTAGAAATGATGATTGAGGATTAATTAATTAAATAATGTTAAATCACTTAATTAATAGACGAATATAAAATTTGATAATAATTAAATAATAATGTATTATTTAATCATTTAGGGAAGAAGAGTGAAAGTCAGTTAAATAGTTTTGTTCACCAGTCAGGACAATTTAGGGTATCTACATTTTTCCCCTCTTTGATACAATGCGATTTTGAGCATTGTGTCAAAGAAAATTCAAAAATTTATGATTAAAAGTCGCTCTGATATTCCTCAGTGATGACAGGATAGCATGGTGCCCCCTCGAGAAATTTGGTGAAAATTTTGGATAATGAGCCAAATTTTTCGTCAAGCAAATGTGATGCATTTTCAGTGCAAGGACTGATAGAAGAAATGTTGACTAGAAGAAAATATTAGCAATATTTTTAGAATAAAATTGATGTTGTTAGTCATTAATGAGTTTTCTTTTGCTTTCATAGAGGCTTTGTATCTTTTAGCAATCCTTTTTGATGTAGCAAATAAACACGATGCACCAGGGTATTAATAACCAATGCAGCTTTATATCCATTGTGTGGACTTTGACTCTACAAATAAAGAGTATTTTTGCTTATACCAAACATACAGAAACCCTGTTAGAGTGTATGGGTGAGAAGCTTTAAAATATTTCAGACTAGCTACACAAGAGGTATGGAGTACCTAACATGCAACCACTACATGAAATACCTCAAAACAACTTCCACACACAGAACAAAGAAAGTATTCATTGTGGTAATATCAAAAAAATATTCAACAAATAAAGAAAACAAAAACGACGCTCAATTTCCCCCATTCCTTCCTCTCTAAATCCTTAATGGACATCCTCAAGAGATCTTGGGAATGAGTCAATTAAATAAATCAAAAAGATAAGTTACAATGTTTTTGTATCACTTTCCATATCTTTTTTGAGTTTTCAAGCTGTTATTCGGTATTGATGATGTCTATTTTAGGAATGATCTATTTGTTAAGACATATCTCAAGATGTTGATGGTGAATTTTCAATAGATAGGTAGTTAACACTTTGGTATTGTTTTAGTCTTTTGCGATCAAATATTTGTGATTGTTTGCTTGAAAGTTATAGATTTTGATGTTACTTTGTTGTTTGTTTTGTCAAAGGGTGAAAATGAAGATTTTATTTATTATGGATGGAAATTTTATTACAGATAGGTGATAACGGAGATAGGACTTTTGATATTTTTTGAATTTTTTTGTGCTTTTGAGGTTATTTGATGCTACTTTTTGGAGTTGTCTGACTTTTACAAATGTTTTTGGATTTTGATAAGATATTTGAATGTTTTTGTGTTTTTGGGGGACTAACCTAAGGCCTAGGGGGCTCATCATTGATGACCTTGCCTACGTTGTTCATGCAGAGGCTCATAGTTCACTTGTTTGATAAGAACATGTTTTTGACTTTTCTATTTTTTTTAATGTTTTTTGTATTTTGAATTTTTTTGACTAAGTTAAAAGACCATGATGGACACCTAAGGGAACTGACCTAAGGCCTATGGGTTGATCAAAGATAAGCCTTTCCTATGTTGTACACGCAAAGACCACATAGTTTGACTGCATTGATTGACATTGTTTTTTGGAGTTTTCTAACTTTTTATGAATGTTTTTGGATTTTGATAAAATATTTGAATGTTTTCTTTTTATTTTGGCGGACTAACCTAGGGCTTCAGGGGCTCATTAGTTATGATGGCTGCCTTTTCTACGTTATCCACACAGAGGCTCATAGTTCGCTTGTTTGATAAGAACATGTTTTTTACTTTTTCTATTTTTTGAATGTTTTGACTTTGTTTTTGAATTTTGTATTTTTTGACTAAGTTAAAGGACCATGACGGACACCTAAGGGGATTGACCTAAGGCCTCGGGGGATAATCACAGATAATCCTTTCCTACATTGTACATGCAGATACCATGTAGTTTGACTGGTGTTGACTCGAAGCATAACATGTTTTTGGAATTTTGATTGTTTTGACTTTGTTTTGATTTTATTTTCTTTTTTGGATGTTTTGGATTTTGATAGTTTTTTACTATGATGGGATTTACAAGGATCGAATCCACTACCTGTTTTGGGAATTTTCCCCCAGTTTGAGACAATATTACCTTCATTAGGGGAGGCGGATGTTAATGGTGCAACAAGGTTTGACACTTAATCAATCATTGATCCATGGTTGGTTTGCATTTTTTTATGGGATGAATGAGTGGATTCTTTAGATAGTACAGATAGATAACAATGTAGGTATTATTCAAACCTAGCGCCTGTTTGTTAGGTTTTCACTACGGTACTTGTTCTAGAAGTGTCATAAAGTGGTTTTCATTTAAAGAAGTTTTATTTCTCTTTTCTTTTTTTTCTTTTTTTTATTTTTTTCTTTTTATCTTTTTTGTTGAGATACTCTAATGTTTTCAATTATAAAACCTTTTAAGATGGTTGTTGTTTAGCGGTTCAACCAAAGGTTCTCCTTTAGGAGTAGTCAATTGATTAGCTCCAAAGCCATAGCTTGTTGTGATGATGAATGGACCTAACCAGTTTGGTTCAAACTTCCCCTTCCCATCCTGATTTAGTTGGATCTTTTGATTCTCTTTTAGTACTAGGTCATCAACTTGAATTTTTTTTTTTGATATTTTTGTTGTAGCTTCGTTTGAGCTGATTCTAATAAACCTGAAGATGGTTTAACGCGCTCCAATTCCTTTCATCTAGGAGTTCCAACTCCTTCGATCTAGACACCCGATATTCCTCCTTGCTAACCATGCCTTTCAGGGATCTATTCATGTAGTGAGGGGATTTTGAATTCAATAGGTAAGACAACTTCAGATCCGTAGACCAAGGAAAAAGGTGTGGCACTTGTAGGTGTACGAGTATTGGTTCGGTAAGCCCATAGGGTTGGGTTTAGTTACAAATTCCAATCAGGGCCAACATCATTAACAATATTTTTTAGTATTTTTAGGATGGTTTTTATTAGACCCTTCAACCTGACCATTTCT
Source organism: Sequoia sempervirens (assembly GCA_007258455.2). Classification (NCBI taxonomy): domain Eukaryota; kingdom Viridiplantae; phylum Streptophyta; class Pinopsida; order Cupressales; family Cupressaceae; genus Sequoia; species Sequoia sempervirens. The sequence goes on from VDFB02227932.1 coordinate 76,697, forward strand.
TTGGGGATAGTAGGGCATGGAGAATTGACGTTGGATAGAAAATTTTGAACAAATCTCTTTGACGTCTTGGTTTTTGAATGGGGTTTCATTGTCTATTATGATGGTTTTGGGAATTCCATATTGACATATCAGATAATTTAAGATGAACTTGGATATCTATTTCCTTGTGATGTAAGTTAATGGAATTTCTTCTATCCACTTTGTGAAATATTTAGTTGCAATGATAATGAACGTGTTCCCATTAGATGAAGCAAGAGATATCTTACCTATCAAGTCTAATTCCCACTATGAAAAAGGCCATGGTGTTGTTATAGGTCTCAGTTCCTATGTCGGTGCATGAACAAGATCGTTGTTTTGTTGGCATTGATGATATTTTCTTGAGTACTGAATGCATGCTTGTTCCATTGAGAGCCAATAGTACCCTATTCTTAGCAATTTTTGTGCTAGATTAGGTCAACTAGCGTGACACCCACAAATACCTCCGTGCACTTCTTGTAAAGTGGTTTGCAGTTCTTACACATTGAGACATCAAAGTAATGTTCTATATAGACTTCGTTTGTATAGCATATCTCCTAACATAGTGAATTAGGATGTTCTACGGAAAAAGGTTTTCTTTTGGCTTGTCGTGAAGTCAGGAGGTATGATATTGTGTTGGATATAGTCAAATGTATCTTGGTACCATGGTGAATTAGGACCAATAACATCACAAACCAGTTCTGATTATGGGATATCAAATGTCAATATGAGGAGTTTCTCCTCAAGGAATTCATCTTTTGGAATGTTTTGTGGAATGTCGAGAAGTGGACCTATTGTCACCATAGCCTCAACTGCTCTATTGTTGATCCTGCTAACTTTTTCAAAGGTGATGATGACAAAGTATTATTTGAAACTATCCACAATTATTTTATATGGTATTAGCTTGTCATCCTTTGTTTGATATTCATCATTGACTTTCCTAATTACCAGTTGAGAGTCTCCATAAACCTGTAGTTCATTTATCCTCCATTCGATGGCCATCTTTACTCCTATGATTAGTGTTTCATACGAAGATATTATTTGTACATGGAAAAGAAATCATGTAAGCCTTAGGTATACTATCTCCTTGTGGTGTGAGAAATAAGATACCTACTCCTGAACCATGTTGAGTGTGGGACTCATCAAACTACAAGGTACAATGGCTTGTTTTTTCTATTAGTAGTATGCTTTCATTTGGGAATTTAGTTATTTTAAAGGTTGGTGATCGTCTATTGATGCTTCTTCTAGTTGATCTTGTATGATTTGTCCTTTGATAGCTTTTTTTTCTATGTAGTCTATGTCAAACTCACTCAGTATTATTACCTATTTAGCGATCCTCCCTGTTAGAGCTACTTTCGCCAATAGATACTTTAAGGGATCTAGGTCTTTGAGATCAGCTTTACTTGTATGTTCAAGAGATAGTGTCTCAGCTTTTGTGTCACA
>VDFB02227933.1:0-10199 GCA_007258455.2 Sequoia sempervirens
AAACTTGTGAATCCATGAACGGGCTCTAGTTTTCCTGCTCCCATCAAAGTTAGGAAGTGATAGTTTACTCAAAGCATGCTAGTATTCTCTATGAGAGCCAAAAGGCCTTTCTTCCCGTTGAGCTCTCCTCCTATCCCCACGCTGATTCATATATTGATTCAACATAATCTCGTCTAATAGCACGAGGAAGAGTATGATATTCCTCGTAAACTTCTAGCACCTCATTGGTCAAAGGTCGCTCTACCTCTAGTTGAGCCACTTCCTCCTCATTCCTAGGAATGAATGTAGGTTGGAAAGGTCTGCTTGTTCCTCCTGAATTGGTTCCCTCCGGCATGTTGTTTCCAGTATTACTCTCGTCTCTCGAATTCTAACTCACTCTCAATGTGCTCATCTCCTAAGACATTTGTCCAATTGTAGTAATCAATTGTTGTTGGGACTACATAAAGTGTTGCATCGTCTGTTGCTGACCATGTTGCAAATCGTTCAAAATATTTTGAACACTATCATTCTCTCTCCTGTTACCTCTGTTTTGAGAAGCCTCATGATATGAATCTCCCATTGCTTCAATTTTCAGTGGGACACCGGCAAATAGTCGAGCTGCTAATACTGCAGAAAAGGTATCCTCTTCAAGATAAGGATCGACAATTTGGAATTACCTCGGTCTCTGCTCTCTTTCAAAATATCTCCTAGCCCTGTCACCGGTGTTCATGAACACTCAGGCTAGCAAGATTTTAGGCTCTGATACCACAGAGGACCAACCACTACACCAAAAGATTGGCCTAGTAGTGAGGGTGGCTACCCAAGGTGTTAAGGGTGAGGTTTGTGTGCCACTAGCCTCGAAGGTGAAGCCACAGAAGCCACGAGCACAACGAACACGTGGCCGTGGAGCCCCACCATCTAGTTATTAGCTACACGCCTACCAGCATGACAGGTTACATCTGTTGAGGTTTAGCCCTTTACACACAGGACATTACAACACACCATGCTCCGGAGGGCTCGACCTCGAGACCTTGGCTCTGATACCACTGTGATGATCCCTTCCCAAATATGTAATAACAACTGTAATTCATCTTCTTGTTCTCATGGTCTCTTCTAATATTCAAGTTCCAATTTCGGAGTACTGACTCAAGCGGTTTATAGAAGTTTGCATAGAGAATAACATAATATACGAGTGAAACATAGAGAATATTGTTATATACCAGAGAAGTGAATTAACAGGGCAGATCATTAACTTCCAGACTCATAATGAAACTAAACACAATTCAGAATAGAATAACCTTTTCCAAATATTGCAATGAAAATTGATAAAGATGAGCATTCGATCACAAGAGCAAAATATATGGCTCAGAATATTAATAACTTTTATACATTACAAGCAAGATAACACAACAAATTCGTATAAGCTCTAGAATGTTTGCACTCGACTTAGAAACACGTTATCACATTCAACGCAAATGCACAAAAAAGCAAGAGAATATTACTCATCATATCGTCTTGAACATACCCGACTGATACTTCTTCAATCCTTGATAAATTTGTTGGCATTAGTTTAATCTACTGTCGTATGCATCCTTTACTACCGCTATACTTTGGTTCATGAATGGCCGATATGAATTCATAATTCTGTGTTGATCGCTCTCTTCATAGGAAATGTGTATCTCCAGTAGCCAAACCCGATATCGGGCCTATCTCCATATGCCAGCGCTATGTGTAGAATAAGATGCCAGTCACGTAATGAGAAATGAAGTCTGGAGCAAGTCGTGATGAATCATCCACCTAGGAAATCAAACACGATGACAAAACAAGTCTCCAAAATGCAATAAGATCATACTATTATTGCCAAACCTGTTATCAGGACAACACAAAAGTCTTCTCTATCTTCATCTTCAAATCATCGGTTCCATTATAAATTGAGTAATTGTGCAAAGGTTTATTCAATCGCTGCTCAGGCCATATCTAGGTTTCCATCCTGTTGTGACCTTTTCACACATCGCCCCATTCAAAATGGGGACCCCCTAATTTTTGCTTCATTCGGGTCTTTTGGCTTGGGTTTTTCGGTCTGTCTCTCTCTGTCTATTCTTTCGTCTGGTGATGTACTTACCATTTGACCTAGGTTTAAATTTTGGCTAAGTCTGGAGGGCTTTTCAATGAATTAGGGTTTACATTCTTCAGACAACTTTAAGGTCAATTTGAGTTGGCTAATCAATTTCTGAGCTTAGCACTGCCATTAGGAAGCTTCGAGCAAACTCCCTCTGAATTTTCATTGAATTCTGACAACTTTCTATTTTTAGTAAGTGCCCATTTGGAGTCTGTTTTCTTGAGATTTTCAAATTCTGACAACTGCACTGCACTTTGAACACTGCGAGTAACTCACTTGCAAAATTTGAGCTGAAACAGACAACTTGCTATTTTTAGCAGTCCAGCCTTTGAGGCCCATTTTTAGGGTTTGCATGTAAGTTTTCTCAGCGCATGTCCGCGTATCTTTCACAGGTTTTCAAAGAGCCGCCAACAAGGTAACATGCAAAATGAGAAGCTGGTCACTTCAGAAACTTGCTGGCGCAATGCAAGCAGCATGACTGATTTTTACGGGTTTTAAGGTTTTAGAGATCTCTCGGCGATTGGTATGCAAACTCATATGGCCCGGCTAGTTGGTAAACGCCGGCTACTTACTATTTTTACTTAAAGTTCGCCGAAGGCTGCTGACACTTTAGAATCGAGCCCGATGACATGCAATAGAAACGGAGTTAAACGGAGCTCATTCGAGGCACATGCAAGATGAATTAGGGTTTCGAGCTTCAGGACCCAAAATGAGGGGTCAAACGCCAAAATTTCCAAAAATCGAGGTATCCCATCGTGATTAGCATCTTTCAAGGAATTCACTGGCAAAATTTGAAGGTAATCGGAGCACTTACTATTTATAGTAAGGCGGTCCTGAAATGGGCTATAAATAGAAAGTCAACATCGAGGTGCGGGTATGTGAGCGGAGGTCACCCTTGCCAGAGTTACGGCATTTCGAGATTTCAAGAGTCAGCGAAACGAGTTGTGGATGTCATAAAAGGCATTCGCACTATAAATAGTAAACCACCTCTAGAACATGCTAAAAATAACTTAAGTCGACCGCGAGGGCGATATGAACAAGTCAAGCAGAGCATTTGGAGACCCCATGAAAGAGCAAATTTCGGTAAAATGAAGTTCGCGAGAGGTTGGAGAATCAAAGTACTACTATTTTTTAGCAAGCACGTGGGAGGAATTAGGGTTTCCTCAAAGGCGAAACCGCCACGGTGATCATCTTGAGAACGGCATCCGATACGACCAGCACCCGCCGGTTAATCGGCACACAAAATTTGAGCGCATTCTAAGCGCGATTACTGGCTTTTGCGCAAGTTGTAAATAGCAGTCGAAACAAGCATCGAACAAAGTTCATCATCACAAGGTTTGAGATAAAAGCAAAATCAAGCGCGGACTTGGGAAGCAGTTGGTGGGAACTTACAAAACCGAGGCCAGTGAAATCACTTCAGAAACAGGAACAATTGCTAAGGTTTGGGAAAGGGGCGCAGATCCGGCATCAAAATTAGAAGCGCTACCACCAGAGGTGGAAGAAAGAAATTCACTACTAAGGCATGAAAAATGGAAGCTCACATGGTCAAATGCGCCTTAGCTCGAAGAGGGAAGCTAGAAAATATTCAAAGTGTTGAAAATTTGAAGCTCTACCCCCCAAAATTCGCCCAGCTTTGAGGAAATGCTTGGAAATTCTACTAAGTGCTTAAAATTGGAAGTAAGGGTGGTCAAATGCGCCTTAACTTGAGAGGCTGAGTTGGAAATTTGACTAAGTCCTTGAAAATGAAAGCTTCAACCCCTAGATGCGCCCCACTTGAAGAATGAAGTAACAAAATGTTTCTAAGGCAAGTGAAGTGAAAGCCTAGCTACCTAAATGCGCCCTAGTGGAGAGTTGGATTTGAAAATTTGGCTATCATTTAAAATGAAAGCTCAGGGGTGGAATTGCGCCTTAACTCAATGGATGAAGGAACTTGAAATTTCCTAAGGCGTAGCAAATTTGAAAATTGACTAAGTACTTCAAATTTGAAGTACAACACCTCATATGCGCCTTGAAGAAAAGATGAAAATGAAAAGTTCCTAAGTGACTGGAATTTGAAGCTCACCCTCCTATTTGCGCCTTGACTGGGAGGATTCCTTGAGAAACGCCTAAGGCAATGGAATTTAAAACATGATGCATCATTTGCGCCTTAAAGAGAAGATGAGATTAAAGATTTTTTCTAAGTGTTGACAAACTTGATGCTCCAAGGGTCATATGCGCCCAGCCTAGATAAAGTGATCAAAAGATTTGCTAAGGCGTGGAAAGCTTGAAGTGGAGTGCCTCAAATGCGCCTTAAGGAAGGAGAAGGTGATAAATTTCCTAAGGCGTTAGAACTCAAACCTAGACCCCTTGTTTGCGCCTCGAACAAAGAGGAAGCCTTGAGAAATTTCTAAGGCATTAAGACTAAAAGTTGAGCCCTCTATATGCGCCATGGCTGAAGCTGGAGAGTGATAAAACGTTGTAAGCTGAAAGCACTAACCCCCATATGCGCCCTTGCTAGTAAGATAGAAGATTTCAAAGTGTTGCAAACTTGAAGGATGGCCTGTCATATGCGCCTTGATTGGAAGAAGAAATTTGAAATTTTCTAAGTGTTTTAAATTTAAAGCTTGCCATATCTAGTGCGCCAGCTTTGGAGAAGTGTTGGAAATATATCCAAGGCGTGTGAATTAGAAGTAATACCCCCAATATGTGCCTTAGCCTTGGATGAAGAGTTAGAATAAAACTAAAGCGTCTAAGTTTTATAAGCTGGAAGTGAACCTCCAATATGCGCCTAAAAAAAGCTAGGAAGTGATTAAAATATTCTAGGTGTTGCAAACTTGAGGTTCACTAGACCATATGTGCCTTGACCTAGAGAAATTTTCTAAGTGTAAAAAAGTTGAAGAGGGGGGTGTCATTTGCGCCTTAAGATGAAAAAGATACTTTGAGAATCGTCCAAGGCATAAAGTTGAAAGTACCCCCACCTATATGTGCCTTTGGCTGGAGAAGGTTTTTAAAAATATACTAAGTGTTCTTAAATGAAAAGAAGACCCCCTCCCCCCCCATATGCACCTAATTCAAGGGGTAAAGTTGGAAATGTTTATAAGGCAGTGAAATTAAAAGGCTCATGGGTCCATATGCGCCTTAGTTAGAAGGGGGATGAGGAAATAAAAGCTAGAGAAGTCATTTGTGCCTGGCATGAAAAATCAAATGAAGATTTTTGTAAGGCACTTAGAATTTTCTTAAGGTGTTGGAAATAAAATAAAACTTGTTCTAAGCAAAACAGATAAAACGCCCCATGGAGAAATTAAATAAAAGGTGATTTAAAAAAATTATTTTCCAAAGTTTTAAAAATCAAATGCCCCCTTCGTTTAGACACATGAGATTTTTTGAAGTCGGAAAATATTTATCATGGGAAAAATTTGTTTTGGAATTTATTCTGGGGTGGAAAATAATTTTGCCTAGCAATTTTTAAATGTTGGAGCTCGCAAGTAATAAAGCTTTTTCAGGGCGAAATATAAATTTTTCTAAGGCACTGGCAAAATAAATAAATTTTTTCTAAGGTGTTGGCAAAATAAATAAAATTTTCTCAAGTGAGATAAAAGGCGTTGGGATTATTTTTTAAATTTTACGCCATTGTTTAAAAAGATGAAATTTTTATGCCAGAGTAAATTTTAATAAATTTATCAAAATTACTTCAAGCAATTGAAAATAACTAGCAGTCGAGGAGGGAAATTGTAAATTCGAACGAGGAAAGAATCTCTAATAATAGCTAATTTCTATGACAACTCTATGATAGCCGAGAATATTCTCTCCTAAAATTGGAAAATTTCTTAGTTGGGGAATGAATTAATGGCAACTGCTAAGCTGGGCATTTGCTTTCAGTTATAAAAACTCTGAATTTTTTCATTTCTCTTCACAAAATTGTAGAGCTGGAAATTGTGCTGAAGCTGTGAGTAATTGTTGAGTGAGTGAGAGATTTTTGAGTTGAGAAAATTATTTCTCTAAGTGCTGAAGTTGAAATTGCTGAGATTAAGAGTGCTGAAAGTTGAGAGTGTTGAGTGCTGAGAAGAAGTAAATCTGAAGTAGAAGTGCTGAGATTGATTTTTTATTTTTTTTCAAAGAGCTGAAAGTGTTGTAGCTGCAAGTTGTTGAAGCTTGAAGTTTTAAATTTCGGAGTTGTATTTCTCGATGTTTGGAGTTGAAGTTTTAATGCTGAAGTTTTTATTTATTTGCAGCCAACTCCACTTGCCAGTCATCTCCCGCGAAATTTATGGCGCAAAGTTGGAATTATAGCTGATTTTTGTTTTGCGGTCATTTTGAAAGTAGAAGAGGAGATGTTGCTGGAACGAGCAAGGCTGGAAATGTCGAGGCTGGCAAGGAAAATGCTTCCAGGCAGGCTATTATCAAGCAATTGAAGAAGTCTTTTATTCCAGAGTCCAAATTTGTATCGAAGTTGGGAAGTCGACTAACAGGCTTGGGATAGTTCAATATCACGAAGGACTCTTCAGCGGAGAGTGCAGCAAGAATATCTAAGGAGCCGCGAGGAGTTGATCAAAAGATACGGGTTTTAGTTTGTCCAATTCCCAAAGTTCACATATATAAGGCTGTCGAGACACCATTCATATGTCTACCGACTACCGAGGTATCCCACAGATAGAATGATAATGCTCGAAGTGTCTAGGCAACTCATAGCCTATGACAAAATTATAAAAAAGAAAGGAGGTTTGCACTTCCCTATTGTTTTGGGGAATTCTCTTGAGGAGTGCCCTTCTTTGCAGGCAGCCAAGGAGGCAGAAGATGAATTGCAGTTTTATCACCTCACCCTCCATACCAGCCGGCAGGACTTTGATCCTCGAGGGAAGATTGGAACTGTGCAAGGCGAGGAATATAGGCACATAGCTCATTTAGAAGACTATTGGGCAAATGCAGGCAATGAAGCTGAAATTAGAAGAAGGATGTTCTCCAGGTTGCCCCTGAAGTTAATCCGAGAATGTGAAGTCGTCCAGGTTCTAGATCAAGTAGAGGAGGATGCCAGACTTACTCACCCGAATTATGAGTCAATAAAGGACACACCAATCCCACCACCGAATTGGGCAGAGCCAGAGATCACAGACATAGACACTTTGTCTATGCTTGTTTTAACTTTCACGAGTTGGGTGGATGGGCATGTTCACAAGCTAAAGAGAAGATCAATTTCCCTCTCGTACAATCTCATCGGCGATCGGAGGCCACCAATGTCAGCAAAGAAGAGGAAACAAATCGCCCAAGCTGCAGAGACAACAGGAGGAAGAACCAATTCAGCCTGAGCCTCAGAGGACGGAGGAGACATCGCCCACACAGTTGTTGGCTCAATCCTCCAGCATACATGAAGTTTCAATGTTTGCAAATCAGAGGGTTAGAGTGGCTGAAAAACAGGATATGGAAGAAGTTAACCAGCCGTTGTCAAGAGACCCTGATAGTCAAAGTGCCAACGCTCCTGAGGGTGTCGATCAGCCAAGTGAGGGTGAAGAAACAGAGACGGACATTCGCTTTGATCGTGCACTTGAGGCAGCTTTTGAGGAAGAAGATATTGTCGAGCCTGAAGTTCGGGGTTTTGAGGAGGATAGCCAGCGTATGGAGACAAATGAGCATCAACCGAATGTTGCTCAAGAAGAGGTTCATGAAGTTGAAGCAACTGAGGAGCAGCCCCTTATTGTCTATGGCACTCAGCAGAATGTTCCAAATTGGCTCTCACGCACGATAAGGAGAGATCAGGAGGATGGCACCGACCTAGCAGTAGAAATGGAAGAGCTCCTGAACAGAATAAGTGAGTCACCTAAAAGGAAGAGAGCCAGGAAATATTCCAGGATGGAAACGGATGAGGCTGGCTCCCGCACTCTCCATGTTGCAGTTCTGAGGGAGGAGTGTGATCTGGGTGATGTGATGCTTGGGAGTTACACTGTCACTACAATTGAATTAGGGCGCCCCACTGGAGCACAGGTGGTCGAGGAGGCTGAGAACTCCTTCCAGACACTGAAGGATAGGCTACTACCAAGGAAGGAAAGTACAAGAAACTGGAAGATGAGCATAGGGTGCTGGCTGGGTATGTATGCATCTACCCCTAATGTCCCTCGCTTTTAGCACTTAACTTTTCGATTGCAGCCCACTCCTAGTAAAAGCACACCGGCCGCTGGGCGTAATTAGGTTTTCTGTACTTTGGATGGCTCCCTCTTGGAAAATTCAGATGCTTGCTGAGTTTGGCTGTTTGGATTCCTCGATTCCTTCCGGTTTCGAGAGCTTCTCTGCAGCGGGTATGACTTGGTAAATCAGATCTGCAACTTTTCGGACTTAATATTTTAGTAAGCTATGACAATTTACAGCCTTTGAGTGCCTGGATTTTGGATTGGTAATTCTTTCTAGGGTTTTCGGAAAGTTTCGTAATGGTGTCATATGCACTTTGATCCAAGCAACTTCTCCGAATTTACTTATTTTAATGCTGGTCAAGTCGATCAACTCCAAGTTTTCCTTTTCCCAAGTACTATTGCAATTCTGATTTTTGGCTTAAGGGGTTCATTTTGGAGAAATAAGTCATTTAAAGTTAATAATGTTTTATTTTATAAAATAACCCCTTGTCCTAGTAATATGACTTTAAGTTGTTTTAAAAAGGGGGACTTTGAGGGTGGTCATCTCATGGGGAATTATTTTGATATGTCTAAAGTCAAAAATACTTCTTGGAGAAAGGGATGCCATTTTATGAAGAGGGGATTTTTAATAAAGTCAAGATTGAACATTATGAAAGGGGGCGCCCAAACTGGAGGGAAAATGAGTCAATTCAAATTTGAAATTAGGGTTTATTTTCTAGAAGCTTCTGGAGGGCCTTCTCAAAGTTATAAAAGGGAGCCTTGGGACTTCATTTATCATCTTATGTCTTGAATATTGTTATGTTGTCAATTCAGTTGGACTCCGCTTCGGGAGAAATGAATGCCTCCTAGCTTTGGCTCAACTTCGTGCTTGAGAGATAGCACCTAGTGGAGAAGTTTGCTTATTGTTGAGTGGATTTTGTAGTGAGGTTTGCATTGTAGTGTTGTTTTGTCATTGGAAGTTCAGTTTATTGCATTTCATGTGTTTTTCTGGAGTTGCTGATAACAGGGCTGAATCTGTAGTTTCATTCATAAATCAGAAAATAAAAATATATTCGTTCTGGGTACTGCACATTTCCTTTTGTCTATGCTGGGCGCCCCTTTTCACCAAGTTGCAGATTTTTTAATGAAGCATTGAATTTTATAGAGGAAAATCGCCCCTTCTTGTTTGGCCGCCCCTCTTGGAGTGTGTTGGAAAGCGTGTTAAATAATTATGAGGGTTTAAGGGTGGTTTCTTGTTTGCAGCATGGTCGCCTTCTTCCTAGGAGGTTATGGCATCATATTTGAGGTCATTCGGTTGAGAGATGAGTGAGTTATGATCATTTTACTAGGGTTCTATGTTGCTGGTTCAGTAATTTCAGTCCATAACCAGTTATATCAGTTTGCATAATATCAGTCATTTGAGTTGGGTAGTGGTGAGGAGTCATTGTGAGCATCTAGGAGACATTATACATCAGTACAGCAGTGATAGACCTTCTTACTCTTTGTGGTTGACATGCATTCTCTAATTATTGTAAGCTGTACAGTAGTACTGTCAGCACTCTAACTTTTGCTCTTTCATTTACTGTATTTCCCACTGGATAAGTGGAAGAGGCTGGCTTGCCGCCTACTTTACATTATGAAGTTGCATTTGTATTTCTTTATATCTCCGCCATATGGTCGCCTCATTTCCATTCTGGATTGGGTAGCACATACTTGGTGTTGAGTTAATTTCAGTTGCAGTTTGATTTAATTTACAGACGATCCTCTTGCCATATGACAGCCTCTCTCTTGTTGAGATTGAGTGCGCATTCTTGTCAAAGAGTTATATTGTAACTGCTGGTTTGATTTATCTAACCCTAACGGGTGCTTCTGCATTGTTGTGTACTTGGCAAAAAATTGAAAAAATTGGTTCGGTTCTTTACACTACCACAAATCTCATGTGGTCGAGGAACCAACGGGTGGAGCCTCCATTGAGCTTCCAATTTAGAGTTGATCAACGGGTCTTCTAATAGATGAGGAAGGCA
>VDFB02227935.1:0-36615 GCA_007258455.2 Sequoia sempervirens
ATGCAATTTTTTCTGTGCACTTTAAGGATATGGAATTATTCCATCGAATAGAAGAAGGTGGTGTTTCACTTGAGTTACCATGGGATAAATTCACAACACTATTTAATCTTGCTAGGTTGTTTGAACAAATACATGATACTGAAAAATAAAATATTTTATACATGCCAAAATTGTTCAAGTTTCATGATTATATGGATGCATATCTACATCTTGCAGCCATGGCTCGGGCTCAAAATGAGATCCAACTAAGCCTAGAATTGATTGGGGATGCATTTAAGGTGGATAAAAACTCATCAAATGCTTTATGTATGCTTGGAAAAATGGAATTGAAAACAGATGACTGGCTTAAAGCAAAAGAAACAATTAAAGTAGTACACCAACTTGTCTTGGCTAATGAAGCAAAACAAAAATTTGATGAAGAACTAAGGATTCAAATGGAAAGGAGAAATCAAGAGGAAGAACTTTGGTAGGTGATGCAACAAGAGGAGAAATTTGAACATGTGAAGGAAATATGAAAGAGTAAGTGTAAGGACAATGATGATGATGATGATAAGGTTGGTCAGTCTGAGAAGAAATAGAAGAAAAAGAAGAAAAAGAAGGATAAGGACCACAAGGCTTATGATTTTTATATTGAGGAACTTGATGTTGCCATGGAAGATGAGGAAAATTATATGAGTGATAAGGAAAAATATGATGCAGAAATTTCCCAAGATCTTCTTGTAGCTGCAGGTCTAGAAGACTCTGATGATGGCGAGACAAATTCTCCAATTTCAACAAAATCACGAAGGTGACATGCATACTCTGATTCTGAAGATGATGAACCATTGTAGAAATAGAGTCTGAGAGAAGATGATCCATATGATGATGATGTCTAGGCTTCCTGAGCTTTAACCAAACCTAGCTCCTATTTTCCAAAACAAAAACTCCCCAAGGCCCATGGAAATGAATACCGATAAGCATTTGAGTTTCAAATGCATCAAAATAGGTTGCCCATAAAAAAGAGGAAAAATGAAAAGAACATGGATGGATTCCATTGAGGTTGATAAGATCACATTAACTATTATTTCCAAATGGATGGAAGAGACAAAGAATATTTGATTGACTAAACTTTTGAGGTAGCCTATCCATCGTCATTGTATGCATCATCTTCTCTTGGAATCTGTTGAACCTCAAATGCTCATCATTCATTTCCCATGGGCATTGGGGATTTTTCTCTTGGAAAATAGGAGCTAGGTTTGCTAAAGTTTGCATTCTAGACATCACTCATCATATGGATCATCTCTCAAACTTTGTTTCTGCAATGGTTCATCATCTCCAAAATCAAAGTATAACCTTCGTGATTTTGTTGAACCGGAGAATTTTATCTCGGCCATCACCGGAGTCTTCAGACCGTACTGAAGAAGATCTTGGGAATTTTCTCAGATCATCTTGTGCCTTATCACTCATAATTTTCCTCATCTTCCATGGCAACATCAAGTTCCTCCATATAAGAATCATAATCCTTATGGTCCTTATCCTTCTTCTTTTTCTTATTTTCCTTCTTTAATTTCTTCTCAAGCTGACTAACCTCATCATCGTCATCATCCATGTCCTTACACTTACTCTTCCATAATTCCTTCACACATTCAAATTACTCCTCTTATTGCATCACCCACTAAAGTTCTTCCTCTTGCTTTCTCCTTTCCATCTGAATCCTTTGTTCTTCATCAACTTTTTTGTTTTTCTTCATCATCCAAGACAAGTTGGCATGCTACTTTAATTGTTTCTTTTGCTTTAAGCCATTCATCTATTTTTAGTTACATGTTGCCAAGCATACATAAAGAATTTGATGAGTTTTTATCCACCTTAAGTGCATCTCCAATCAATTCTAGGCTTGGTGCATTATAGAAACATATTCCAAGAGAAGATGATGCATACAATGACGATGGATAAGCTACCTCAAAATTTTAGTCAATCAAATATTCTTTGTCCCTTCCAAATCCATTTGACATAGTTAAATGAGATCTTATTAAAAACTTCAAATGAATCATCTATATGTTATTTTTTCATTTTTCCTCTTTCTTGTTTTTCATGGGCAACCTATTTTAGTCTTTATTTTAGAACATTTTTTGTCCTTCAATGTATTATGCTTTATCTTTCTATCAGATTTTAGATTAAAAGAACCTATAATTGGAAATGGATTAATTCATCTATTTTTATTTTACAGTCCCAAATAGGTGGATTAAATTATTCTACTATTAAACAAATCTTGTACAATGTAATGTCCCCTTTTTGAAATGAAACCAAGTTGAAACTCAAATGTTGATCATTCATTTCCCATTGGCCTTGGGGATTTTCTCTTGGAAAATAGGAGTATAATAATAACTCAAGAGGATATTAATGTCATAAAAGGGGCCACTTAAGTGTTGGCACAGAGACCAGGAAATGTTTATGCTACAAATGGGGCAACCATTGTGCTAGCTGAAAGGGATCAATTTGATATTGCAAAGGAAATTTTTACACAACTACATGAAGCTGTTGTAAGAAACATCTTTGTTCGGATGCTTGATGTGTGGGTAAATCTAGCACATGTTTACTTTGCATAAGGACAATTTGTGCTTGCAGTGAAAATTTTTATGCTACAAATGGGGAAGTCATTGTAAAGTGTTGGCACAAAGACCAATAAATGTTTATGTTGCAAATGGGGCAGCCATTGTGCTAGCTGAAAGGGGTCAATTTGATATTTCAAAGGAATCTTTACACAGGTAAAAGAAGTTGTTTCTATAAACATCTTTGTTCAGATGCCTGATGTGTGGGTAAATCTAGGACATGTTTACTTTGCACAAGGACAGTTTGTTCTTGTAGTGAAAACATATCAAAATTGTTTGAGGAAATTCTATTTTGGCACTGACACCCAAATTTTAGTATATTTAGCTCAAACACATTATGAAGCAAAATAGTGGCAAGATTGTAAAAGAACATTATTAAGAGCAGTAGATTGTAATTAGCATTTTGAATTTGTGTTTAATGTAATAAGGGTTTTGAATTACCTCTGAATTCGCTGCAAAGGGCGTCCCCAAATCTGATTTTGCTACAGAGGGCCTCAGCGAATTCAAATTCATTGCAGCAAACTATGAATTCCTTTCCCTTGCCCACCTTTTCACAAGTCTCCAAGTCCTCTCTAAATCCTTATCACCCATGCAAGTAGCTACTATAACTGATCAAAACGACTCATGCTAGGCTAATGAATGAAGCGAGTTCAAGAGAGACAAATGAATCTGCAATGAAAGTGAATAATCACACCACTACATCATGGACATGAATACATTGCGCCAATAATTGGCCGAATTGTTTTTCAAAAAAATTGTCTAATTTGGATTTGATGACTAACTATTTAGTCATTTTTATTTCTGTGACTAAATATTTTTTTATTCAACAACCAAATTAGTCATTTATTTACTCATTTATAGCTGAGTTGCAAAAAATGAGTAGAATTTAGTCATTTTTAGTTGTTGAGACTAAAAGTTTGTCACCTAGTCATTTATTTGTCAAATTCTACTAGTGGTTGAGTCAAGTTGTTATGTTGGGATTTGCTAAGTCATCCTTAGTTTGTTGTGTTTGCATTAGTAAGGGTTTTGATACTGTTGAATTCATGCTTGGATGATGTTATATGTTTGGGAGTTTATGAGTTCTTCTTTATTTTACTATGCTTGTATTGATGAGTTGAGCCAACGTGGAATATGTATATGTACATATATGCATGTCAATGATATCCCATACGCATGAAGGAACATGTACATGAGGGTACATAGGTAGACATACCTATGCACACTTATGAGCCGATTGCTTATGCGCATGGAACTATCAAATGAACCTAGCAAACATGTATATGTATATGTATAGATATAGCGCACATAGGTACTTGACAATATGATAGTAATTGTGTATGAAGTAAGGTGTGCAATCGAATGTGTATATATGTAATATATACACATATCCATATGTATACACGTATCAATATATGTACACATACGTATATACATGTACATAGAGGAATATTATATGTACATATATATGTACACAATCGATGTAATTGTTATTACTATAAGAATGTTAACTTGGTTGTATTCATTTATATATCGAATGTGTACATACTTTATTGGCATGATATATATATATATATATATATTAACATATAAATACATATACATATATATATATATATGCTAATATACATATATATATATGTGTGTGTGTGTGTGTGTGTATGTAAATATATGAATATATATTTAAATATGATTATATGTTTGGTGGTAGATTAACATAAGCAATGCTTAGAGGCCAGATTATTACTCAAACATAGGTCGAGTGTGTATGACATATACAAAGCATTGAAAATGCCAAATATAATGTATATTGGCAAATAAATAAAGATCAAAATATATGTAATATATAGTGCAACAAATAAGTTGACATGGAGAGTATGACTTAGTCGATGCTTGAAGTAGAACACATTTGACTTAGTAAACAACAATTAATCTTGGGATGCGTATCATATGGCAATGGATTTATAACAATAGTAAAGTAAATGTAAATGCATATTAATAGGAAAAGATTATGGCTAGGTAAGGAATTGGTCAAAGCTGATTTATGAGATAAAGCGACTCGTCATTTCTACTATGCATAGACTTAATCGACTTGTGCAATGTGTTACATTTTAAATATAGACTAATTCAAAAGAGTTAAGCCGCACTTGAATTATAGAGAGATGGTTGCTTGCTTGGCGCCATAATATGGAGTTCTATATGTTGTAGAAGTCCATTCTGAGAACAATTCAAATGTCACCATTTGATCATATGCTAATTGAAAGTCATTAAGTTGTTTTCAAACTTAGAGGTCGCCCTATAGCTTAGTATGCTGAGTAAACTTTTTATTTTCTGCCACCTTTTTTCCAAGTGAAGTGATTCGACTAGCATGGATATTGTTGTCAATTTACATGCCTTCTCTATAGGCTATAAAGTCTCCTTGGTGTATAAATAGAGAAGCATACTCTCATTTGTTACTCATTTTATTTCCACTCCATTATGCACTTCTAATCTGCAATTTCATTTTGCTATATTTTGTGAGAGCATAGAATAATTTGTGAGAGCATTGAGTATTTTGTGAGAAGTATATTATCAACTTGTGAGAGATAGGTTTATTGAGGCATTGCTTGAGAGATCAAAGAAAATCTAGTTGCGTTTTTGGAAAGTTGAGTGCCACAATCAGTCAATTGGACAAGCGTATTATAGGCATGAGGATAAATCTTCCTTTATTTATCTTTGTTTATAAAAGATTGTGTATTTGAATGAATTGATTGGAATACTTGCATTAGGAAAATATAGTATTTACTTTGGAAAGGAATAAGAAGCTATGTTACTCTTTTCTATGAAGTGCTTGTATTTACTCCATGATAGGAGAGATTGTTTGTCATAGGTATATGTTACTAGATATGGTTAAGCAGGGATAACTTAAGTGTTGTCCATAGGTAGTTATTGGCATATTTGTTAGTTTCCAAGTTACACCTAGGGTTTGATTATCCATTAAGGGGAGGGTACTTGTATTTATGCTTTATGAGTAGATATATCATTAAGTTATGGGAAATGGGAATAGGTTGTCTCTAGGGTTAAAGACTACCCATTGAAGGATAAACCTATGCATAGTATATAGTGTCCAAAAGTCAAATCAAGCTTGAGTAGTGTACATGAGTAGGATGACTATCACTTGAACTAATGGGTGAGAACACTTTGGCCAAAGTAGTGTGATTTCCTTTGGCTCCACTATCAATTCACCGTGATCCATTTATTTGCATGCTAGTTATAGATTGTGGGTTTACAAGTTCTAGCCATGTAGGACACAACACTAATATTAGTTGGTTGTTGTTACGAGGTTACTCCACCAATCTCTTCGTTAAATGCTAGGGCCATGATCTATCGAATGATATATGTGTGAGGGACTGCATATGAGTCTTTAGTTGGTGGAAAAGTGCTTGAGGGATGCTTCTCCTCCTCAACAAGTGACAAGAAGACCAATACTTTAAAGGAGGTTCCTGGACTATCTATATCTATTGCTTGTAGCTCGGTTGAGCTATGTATGTACTTTGTACACATTCTTAGAAATACTATAATCATGAATTTATTATATTGGAATGGAATCGTTATTGTTCATTGTTATGACATCTATGTTTCATTTTTTCTCAATAAAGAAAAGAAAAACTTTATTGCAATGGCTTTTTACATAGTTTATTTACTCGCAAGGTGAAATCTTAGGAAAATTTACTTCAATGAACGGTTGACATGTTACAAAATGTGATGAAAAAGAACATGTGAGAGTTCAACATCTAGAAATGCTTTGACTATAGAGAATAGGGGAAGAACTAAGGAGGGAGGAAAAGCCCAAAAAATCGTGGGAAGTCACAAGGGAAGTCAAAGAAAGGTAGATCTAAATCTAGAGGAAGAATGGATTGTTGGCACTATGGAAAGCCAAGACACTTGAATAAGGATTGTTGATCTCGAAAGGGAAAACAAGGAGACAAACAACATGATGACAGTAAGGAAGCTAATGTTGCAAGTAATAAATTACAGGATGCTTTAATTTTGTGTTTAGATAATGCTAATGATTCCCAGGTAATAGATTCAGGGGTTTCATTTCTTAACACACCATAGGAAATATTTGTAGATTATATTCAAGGTGATTTTGGACAAGTATATTTGGGTGATGATGAACCCTGTCAGATTGTTGGAAAAGGAAAGATAAAATTCAAATTGCAGAATGGAAATGAATGGTTGCTACAGGAGGTAAGGCGTGTTCCAAATTTGAGAAGGAATTTAATTTTTATAGGACAACTAGGTAGTGAAGGTTGCATAGTTACCTTTTCAGAAAAATTCTGGAAGGTCACTAAAGGTGCATTAGTAGTAGCTAAAGGAGAAAAGGTAGGCACATTGTATTTGTGTATTAGTAATACTTATTCTACCTTAGCTGCTACATAAACAGTTGTTATTGAGATAGTTATAACACCTTCTATAGGGACATAAATAGAATTGTGGCACCATAGACTTGGCCACATGAGTGAGAAAGGGATGACGATCATTCACTCCAGAAAGTTGCTACCAGGTCTGAAGTAGATTGACTTGGGGTTCTACGAAAATTGTGTTTATGGAAAACAAAAAAGAGTTTGATTTCTCAAAGTTGGGAAAGAGAAGAAGAGCGAGAAATTAGAGCTTGTGCATTCAAATGTATGGGGACTAGCTCAGGTATCTTCTCTTGGTGGCTCTTACTATTATGTTACTTTTATTGATGATATAACTAGGAAAACATGGGTGTATTTCCTAAAACAAAAATTAGAATTATTTGAAACTTTTAAAAAGTGGAAAGCTTTGGTTGAGAATGAGATATGAAAAAATTTGAAGTGTCTCAGATCTGATAATGAAGGCAAGTATTGCAGCAGAGAATTTGAAAATTATTGTTCAAACAATGGAATCCATAGGAAAAAAATGGTTCTTGGAACCCTACAAGAAAATGGTGTGTCTGAGAGGATGAATATGACCATTATGGAGTGTGCAAGGAGCATGAAATTGCATGTTGGACTACCCTTACACTTTTGGGCAGATGTTGTACATACCGCTATTTATTTAATAAATAGGGGACCTTGAAATCCTTTGGATGGTGACATTCCAGAGGAGGGATGTACGGGTAAAAAGGTAAACTAGTAATTTTTGAAAACATTTGGTTGTGAAGCTTTGTCCATATTGATATTGAAAATAGAACCAAGCTTGAGGCTAAGTCTAAAAAATGTACCTTCATTGGATATGGAGTAGATGAATTTGGTTATTGGTTATGGGATTATGAAAACCATAAAATCATTAGGAGCAAAGATGTTATATTCAATGAGAAGTTCATGTATAAGGATCAGTTGTAGGAAAAGAAGCATGAATAGGCCAAAAAGGAATATGTGGTGCTGGATGAGATTCTAGAAAATAAAATGCCAGACAACAAGTTATCCCACAAACTCTTGCAAGTGTTAGAAATTCTACAAGGATAACTAGACCTCCAAAAATATTTTCTCCATCGTTATATTCTATATTATTAATTGATTCTAGTGGACCTAAAGGTTATGAAGAAGCAATGCAGGCAGATACTAAAAAGCAATGGGAGCTAGGCATAAAAGAGGAAATGGATTCTCTGCTACAGAATTAGGCTTGAGATTTAGTCTAATTGTCTATAGGTAAAAGAGAATTGCCAAATAAATGGGTTTATAGGTTGAAGGAAGAAGATGGAACCATGAAAATATATAAGGCCAAACTCGTGGTAAAAGGTTTTGTACAGGATAAAGGTATAGGTTTTGATGAAATATTTTCTCTAATTGTAAAGATGACTTCTATTATAACTATTCTAAGTCTTGTGGTTGTGGAAGACTTGCATCTTGAACAACTAGATGTGAAAACAACATTTCTCCATGGGGATTTGGAAGAGGAAATATACATGCAGCAGCCACAGGGATATGAGTTCAAGGGTAAGGATGAATTTGTGTGCAAGTTAAAGAAGAGTTTGTATGGCCTAAAGCAAGAACCTCGACAATGGCATTTGAAATTTGATAGTTTTATGGCTGAACAAGGTTACAAAATATGTCATTCTAATTATTTTGTTTATTTTAAGAAATTGGGTAATGGCAACTATATTATCTTGTTGCTCTATGTTGATGACATTTTTGTTGTTGGGTCTAACATGCAACATATTAATGAACTTAAGCAGAAATTAGCAAATTCATTTGCTATGAAGGGTTTGGGTGCAACAAAACAAATCCTTGGTATGAGGATCACATGGGGTAGGACAAACAAACAAACAAAAAATTGTCTCAAAGTGAATATGTAGAGAAGGTGTTGAAAAGGTTTAACATGCATAATGCAAAAGCAATTAGTACACCTTTGCCTAGTCATTTTCAGCTGACTAAGGAGATGTGTCCAAAGACACTTGAGAGGAGGAAGACAATTTCTAAGATACCATATGCATTAGCAATTGATAGCTTGATGTATGCAATGGTATGCACAAGGCTAGATATTGCAAATGTAGTGGGAGTTATGAGTAGGTATATGAGCAATCGAGAATGGAACATTGGAATGCAGTAAAATGGATTCTCCGATATTTAAGAGGTACTACTTTAAAGAAACTATGTTTTGGAGGAACAAATTCTACTCTAAAAGGATATGTTAACTCTGATCTGGCAGGTGATATTGATAGCAAGAGGAGTACTACAGGGTATGTTTTTATTATAGGAGGTACTATAGTCAGTTGGATTTCAAGGCTGCAAAAGTTTGTTGCACTTTCAACCACTGAAGTCAATTATGTTGCTGCTACAAAAGCTAGCAAGGAAATGATTTGGTTACAACACTTTCTAGAGGAATTGGGACAATGACAAGAAGATAGCCCTTTGTACACTGATAGCCAAAGTTCCATTCATCTTGCTAAGAATTTAGCTCTACATTTAAAAACTAAGCACATATAGCTCATACCACTTCATCTAGTCAGTTTTGGAGGATGGATAGTTGAAGCTAGAGAAAATTCACACAAGTGAGAATATTGCAGATATGTTCACAAAGGAAGTTACATGGGAGAAGCTAATCTCCTCATCAGTTTTCATTGGACTTCACAATTGATAATGGTGGACATAAGAAACCAGCCAGACCTGTAATCTAGTGGGTGTTGCAAGTGCAACAATGTCGTCCAAGATCAGTCTCCAAGTGGGAGATTGTTGGTATGTGGAAATTGACCATACAAATATTATACTCTTTAAGTATCCTCACTAGGGTTTGGGGTCGGGTCAGGCCTTGAGCGGGGGTTCAGGGGCGATAGCCCCCAATAGCGGGGGTTCGAGGGTGGTAGCCCTTGAAAGTAGGGGTTCAAGGGTGCAACCCTCGAGAAAAAAAATCACCCTTTTCTTCCCATCAAGGGGTTAGTAGTTAATTTTTTTGTTAACCAACAAATGAAAATTGACTTTATAAAACCCTAATTTTAGAAGCTTCCAAAAAGCATGTTATAAGTAGTTGGGATGTAAGTTGCCACATGGTATTCGCGAGATTGTAATCTATTTTGTACTGGATAATAAAACCATTGGATGTTTGAGTTTCAGTGGGTATAGCCCATATTGGGTTAACCACGTTAAAATTTTGTGTTTCTCTCTTTTGTGTTATTCTTCATTGTTATTTCTAGGTTATTTAATATGCATATAATTGTTAATGTTTATTGCTTCAATCTACTTGAATCCTAACAAGGATAGCTCTTCTAGAGTAGATGTCCAATTTTGGTCCTAAGGAGATTACCTTCTTTCATGCTTTAGGCTTATTCCATGTCTTGTACATTTCAAAGATTCATGCTCTTGTACTTTTATCACTTTCGTTGTACGTGGAGTGATGGTACTCAAAGACATCTTCCTTTCACTTCCCAATCGATGAGGCTACCATCACCTTAGAGGATGTATGGTGCATCCTTAGGGTGCCCATTCATGGTCCTTGAGTTATATATGATACTATTAAGAGTGGTTAGGCCCTTCTACGAGTATTAAGGGTGCAACAAATTGCTTTGGTCAAGATTCAAGTTGATCTGCAAGCTTATGTGGATACTACTAATGATGTCACTCTTATTTTATCTGGTTTGATTATGGGCACACTTGTTCTAGATAGATGCTCTCGATTGTTCACTGCTGAATGGGGTTGTGTTCTTGAGAGGATTCTTGAGGATAGAGTTCCTTTTGCATAGGGCCTGTGTATTTTAGTTTAGTTGTACCATGATATGCACCAGGTGGTATACAGGGGAGGTGCTACTTTATCTATCAGATGTACTATGCTTCACATATGGGTGTGGGAGAATATTGATGTGCTTCATCCTATTTGTACCTTACATCGACTTGATGGGGAGCCCTTTGTATTTTTTTATGAGGGTATCTTGACTCACCACCACATGGGTGAGTTGTCCTATTGGAGGAGGATCATTGATGACTTATCAAAATTCACATAGATACCATGGCTAGGAGTTGAGGCATGGGATGACAATGATGAGTACCTTCCTTACTGCTAGTAGAACAGATGGCTCATCGGTCAAACCACTTCTATCGAGTGATATCTTCCTAATCGAGTTATGAGATAGTTTGGAGAGACAAACTATTCCTTGTATTGACTATATGGTTATTTTTTCTCATACCCACTGAGAGCGGAGATAGGGGTGATATTCTAGATATACAGGTAGCTACTACAAATTTTGATCAGCTTGCTCCTTTCCCATGGGTATACGTACAAGGCCTAATTGAAGTCAGTACTATAGCTGAGCATGATGCATGTTTCACGGCGAGGAGATCATTTAGATTCACATATCCCATAGGTGTGCCCTAGAGACAAAGGGGTGAGTCCATTCGGTTGAGATGATATGGACTTAGAGTAGGTGCAAAGGGTCCACAAGCAAACAAAGTATAGGTGCATGGACATGGATCACCGCAGAGAGGTCCTAAGGGATCACCACTAGTAGACAACCAACAACATTAGGTGGCACCTCTTGTGCTAGATCATGTGGATCAGAGGATTCAAGTCCTTACTCAGAAGAGGGATGACACTTAGAGAGAGCGAGACCAGAGGAACATATAGTGGGATCAGGCCTGTCAGGAGCAGGATTAGGTCCAGGGGAAATTAGATCATAGGACACATGAGAGAGATGCAAAGATACCACGATGTCAACAGTTAGAGCTTCAATTAGCTTAGGAGACTGTGTGTCGACAATAGTTAAGAGGCTACATTCCAGACACAAGGAGAGGCCATTCCTCTCTCGATATACGTAGGAGCTGAGAGCGATTCATGATGATCTCTCCTACTAAAGGACCATATACCTCATGCAGGTTTTGGCTCATAGGAGGTAGCCATCGTACTCACACAAGAGTGCCATAGGGTCCAATAGATCTGATGGTGCATTAGTGGGACATTCAAGTGGACTTCAATGACCATCACAGGATTCAAGGCCTTCAGGTGGAAATCATGGGAGATCACCATCACGACAACCCTCTATTGGTAGAGAGGACCAGGGGAGCAGGGGATAGCTTGATATAGCTATCTTTGCACTTATATTTTGATATAGACAGACTTTATGTATACCCATTCATCAGCTTTTTAACAACCAAGTCATGTATATTTTTGAGATATATCACACACTTGACATGTATCATGACATTCATTTTTTGGATATATATGAGATGAGTGATTTATGATGCAATCATTAAAGCGTGTTTTTATGTATGCTTTGATCTTTTATGATGTTATGATGTATGTATGCATATGTTATGCTTATGGAAGCATTATGTTATGATGTTCATGATATGATATGTTTCTAATGATCGATGGATGTAGGATGCATGATATGGATTATCGCTTTTTCTACTTTTTTACATTATATGTAATAATTATGCAGGATGTATGTTGATGGTTTTTGGATGTAGGGTAGATGCATGTTATTTTTCTTATGTCATGATACATGGATGTTAGTAAGAATAAGATAAAATGAGATAGAATGAAATGATAGAATATATTAGCATTGTTATTGATATTGATTAGTATACCAACAAACCTATGATTATTTGAGATTTTATTGGACATGTGATGAGATAGTGATGATTTTTCTTTTTCTCTTCAAATTATGCTTAATTTCATCATAGCAATCCTTATTTTTTATATAGAAAATAGATAGAATGCAGCAAGGTATTAGAAACTAGGGTGGCTTTGTATCTAATGCATGGACTTTGGATCACAAATAGATAGGAGTATCCTTGTTTATAGTTGACTTACAAAAACCTTGTTTGATCATGCGAAAGGATAAAGCCATCAAAGTAATCAAACCACACCATTAAGTAAACACTATCAAAAACAAAAGGCCACCAAAAGTTTGAAAAGTTGTCACTAAAGGAAAAGTTTGCAAATAAGGAATTAAATTTGTTAGATTTGAAAACCAAAAATCAAACAAGTTATAGCATCATACCAAGGTAGCAAAATCATTTTACATATAATTTGAGCTTGAGGGGATTGATGTAGTAGTAAGAATCATAGTAATAGGTAGGGCTTTGAATTAATGGAAAACAAATCAAGATCATATGAATGAGCTTGACCTATAAAGTTGTCTTCAACAGTGGATGAAACCAAGATGGAGGTTATATGAATAATTTGAGAAGAGTTTCCAACAAAAATAAGGATTGTTCTCATTAGGAATTATTAATAATAGGAGATGGATGTTAACAAAGAAAAAAATATTGATACAACAATAGACATGTTAGGTCATATGCTCCACATGATGTAGAATAATATGAATGATTCAAGAAATCAAAAAAATGAGGCAAGCAATTCAAGAGCCAAAGACATCAAGGTAATCACACACAAACAATAGTAATTGGGTTTATTGCTAGACCTCTATAACCCACTTTCATTTGTAGAGAAGAAAAGTCTAAACCAAGGATCATCAAGAGGCATATATTTCTAGATTTTATATAAAGTGAAGTAAAATTCATCCTAAAAATTATTCAAAAATAAAAGATGAAGAGACTAAGTAGACCTTGAAACCAGTGACAAATACTCTAGAGACAAATTTACAAGAGAAAGAGGACAAGGAAGAATTTGAGTGTAATGCAAACGTAGAAAGATTAAAACTTGATCTACCAAAAACTAAGGAACAAATTAGTGAGCAAGAACATAAGGATTCCACCATATAGAGTAGAGATGAAATTAGTCTACAAGGTATTAGTATGAAGGAACATAAAATTATGGATGATGTGGAATTTGGATCCACTTATCTTCATGATATAGATTTAGGTCACAAGGATTGTCTTATCACTTCAAATCCTTTTGAATAAAAAAGAAGGAAGTTTACCTCATTTGAAGGAAGATTAGAAGATGTAACACAAAACCTAGAATTATGTGAGGAATGGTAAAGAACAGAAAAATAAGCTAAGTTGATAGTTGCTCGAGAAAAAAAAATCTACAAAAAATTAAGGAAAAGTATGCTCATCTGGATAACAAAAGGCAAGAGTTTAGGCAGTGACTAGGGAACCTTAGAAGGAGATGACAGAGCTATCTATCTTGGGTTTGCAAATTGGATTTACTAATCCCTTATCCACCAAGGACTAGGAAAGGTTAGTCCACTTAACATCACCAAGGAAGAAAAATGTAACAATTCCAATCATTCCTACAAGTACAATTCAAAATATGAAAGATGATAATAGCATAGATTTACTTTACGCTATGTCCTTTCAATATTTTTTTCATCATGAAAAGTACTCTCGACATGGGAAAAAGTTAAAGATATGACTTTAGTAAAGGACACCTAAATCATTTTACTCAAAAACAAAGTTCACTTTGCACAAAGGAGTGAGATCTAGTATTTATGGCACCCCCACAATTCATCACAGTAGTGGATGCAACACTATGTTGTTGTCTTGGATCTCAACAATGACAATCAAGAGTTTATATTCATTCCCAAAAAACTTTGGCGAATATATATAATGAGTAGAAGATCATGACAATGTATGATATCATTCAATTTGATTAGGCCATTTTTTTGGTTCTTTTTAGGCCTAAATCTATCATATTATTTTGGAATACATGTGGTTTTGCTAATGTAGGTGTTTCCTAATGGTAGCTAAAGATGGAAATAATGGCAGATGTATGAACAATATTTTTTTATAATAATAGTTAGGTTGAGCAAACCATATTGTTTTACAACATACCTCCAAGATGGCCACCTAATTTAAAGGATGGCACACGAGAATGGAGTTCTATAAGAAAGGAGTAACTTGTGAAGGCTCCCTTGCTACTATAGAAAATGATAATGGTGCAGAATTTCCCATCTTCACATTATGGTATACATTGGATGGAACCTTTGCTCTAAATGTAACATCATCCCACAAAACTCACATTGGTGCACATAAGTTCAGACCACATATGAAAATTAGTTAATGGAATTATAATAAGAACATACTCAGGTAATGCCTATCTATGAAGGGAAGCCATAGAAAAGTGAAGATATTTTTGTCACCATTGGAAATGGGGAGGAGGAATTTATCAACATCACTATTCTAGGGCAGCTAGTACCATCCATAGTGCAAAACTATAATTCTCCTATGCTTTACATTTTGGATAAGTGGAGAGGAAGGAAAGCATTAGCAGAGACCATCATATTGGTTCTTGCATAAAAATATCAACTAATAATTGATTTAAAATTCACCTATGAGGTTGTTTAGGCTAATAAAAATTAAATGATAGCTATATTTCATATTGATTTGATTACAATCAACCAATGTTATGAGGTGGAAATGACATGCATAGAGACACTAAGAGAAGTTGGGGACTACAAGATACTTGGTACAACAAAGGAACAACTTCATCTTGCTTCTACAATTGATTTTGAATAGCAACATAAGTATTTTTGTATTCAACCAATGGATTATCATGTTTGTGCTAATTGAGGGAATAGAGAGTTTGTGGATATACGAATGTTGGAAGGAGATAGTTACACTCCTAAAACTTTACATATGGTGAAAGCTATGAGGATTTTTTTGATCCTATAGGAACATAGTAAAACCTCAAAGTTGTGTATGACTAGCAATTAGAGGAAGGTAACCTAGGAGAGTAGTACCTCAAATATTATTTTAGAGAAAGACCTCATTGGGATGTTCTTTGATCAAAGATTGATGAATGTTGAAAGAAATGGCATATGTTGGGAAACATTCATCTTTTCCATGGATACTAGAAAATTCATTAGCAAGTGGCCATCAATTGCAAAACTTGCAAAATATTTTATTTGAAAGAGGGTACATGGGTATAGTTACAACAAGTATTCATCTCATGGATGGGAAAATAAAGTATACAATGATTAATTGCTTGGATTGGAAAAATGTACTTGCTACTCTCCAAGATGATGGGGCATCTATGAACATTTTAGCTAAAGCAATAAGTAACTTAAGGGAATTATGAGGTAACATAATGGGGTTTGGGAAATATGATATTGTATACAAATAGCATCAACCTTATTGTAATATCGAAGGACTAAATTGACAAACAAGTTCAAACAAACATAGTAACAACTCTCCAAGGACATCATTATAGTACAAAGTTAGTGATAATTGAAACAATTGGAGAAGCATCACTCATTGCAAAGTTTCCAATTTTTAAGTATATTAGAGTAGCATAATAAAAGCTAATGGAATCACAAGGAGGATCGAGGATTGAGAATTAAAACTCACCAAGAATGATTTGGGATCCTAGTAACTCAAGGAGCGTTGCTTGTGATTGTTTGATGACAAGAAATCTTGAGAAGGGAAAACTATAATGACCCCTCTTCAAACTTAAACTATGTTCAAACAAAGATTAAGTAATTGTTGATGTGAAAAAAGATATTACCTATCTAGTTTACCTCCTAGGTCCTATTCACATTAGTCTAATTAAGTTTACTTAGGATACACATAGAATACTTATCACTTTGTGTCTCATATCATAAGATTAAGACACTTCTCATAATCTTATGGAATCATATGTCTCGCCTTGGCCTATATAACCAAGGGGTTATATTTGTAATCTTAATTAATCCATGTTCATTCTATTTGTATTCTTTGATAGGAATACAATTTATTCTTGCCATATTGATCTTCTCATTTCATCGTGCTTTTCATTAGACCTCTTGATCTTGGGTGGCTATCTCCATGACCAAATCTTACATGGTATCAAAGTAGATTGAATGCCTTTAGTTAGTCTTTTTGGGAGATTTTGGTGGATCTTGAAAAAAGTTGATTATGTTCTTCTCTTGTGTCAAATGATGACCTCGAGAATTAGAAAAACTTGATAGAAATACCAGATTATGGGAAGGTTTCTCTTTGTTTCTTTATGTTGTAGGTGTAAATTACAAGATTGGTGGAACAAATATGAGCTCATTATTGTGTCTAGAGTGCCTCAAAAAGACATATTTATCTTTTGTTTCATCTTGATTGAATATTGGAAGCCATCTCTACAAGAGTTTAAAGTTTAGAGTTGGTTGCCAAATACAAAATGTAACTATATTTTTGGAGTATTTTAAGTCAAAATCAACCTTGTTATCACATCTAAAAGGCCTAAGAAACTATAGATTGACTATAAATTCATCAATTTAAAAATATGTTATTGGGTCATATGGTTCGCCTCCATGCCTGATACAATCATATTATTTTGAAAAATATATGAATTTAAAAAATTATTATTTTGTGATTTTCTTTCAAATCTACAAAGCATTTTTAAATTAAAAAATAAATTATGATACATGGTAGGTACCCTGTGCAAGGCCTTGTCAAGCCTTGTACAAAGTATGCTACCCTCATAAAGAGTTTGCAACCCCCTTAAGGGTATATGGACCCCTATTAAGGTCGTGACCACTATAGAGGGCTCAATCCTCCTTAAAGGGGCGTGGGGAATGCCCATATGCCCCCTCCCCAACCATCTCCCAACAAAATATTCTTTTTTCTTAAATTTAAAAAGAAATCTGAAAAAACCACCAAATTTGGCAAATATTCTAGTAGTTCCATCAATTTGGCTCCTCATCTAGATAACCTACCTAAACCTAATGAAGGTTCTAGTTTTAGCAATAATCTAGATTTAGTTGATACACTTCCAAACTAGCAACACCTCCAAATTTGGTGACAATTTTGTCAAATTTAGTTATGATGTCATGTTGATACTAGTGGAATATTTTAATTTTTTGTTAGGATTTTTCAATAGGATTGAGGAATTAAATTACCAATTATAATGCATATTTAAATCACAAAGTAAAGAAATAATTCACAAAGGTGAAAGAAAACAAATTTTCAACACAGTTCACCCTTTGGGATACGTCCACAAATAGTAGTCCAGTTTTGTTAAAACTTCTAGCAAATACAATTACAATCTCCAGTTGCAATTTGTTTTATGCTCACTTCCAAAATTGTGTTCTCCATTCCTCATATGCAGGTGTGTGTACTCTTCACTGAGTCTGTGACTTTCCACATTCATTTGCATGGGCCTTGCTACTGACTTCTTCACAAAGTTGTGACACTTCGAATTCCAAAATTTGTAGAAAGAAATAGATATTATTTTGGGTAGTTTCAAATTGGTTTTTCAACCAAATTACATCAAAAATTAACATAAATTTCTTTATTAAAATATTGTCTAATTTTTGCTTCAAGGGTGTTGCCCTTGAGCCCTTTGTCAGGGCACCATCCTAATGGCCTCTCAAGCATTGATGGGGTGACATCCTGCATCAGTGTCCAGACCCAGGCCCTACCGCACTTCGCTAATTGGAATTGGGGTGGGAAACTACACTACAGGTAAAGGACTGCAATCTTAACCTAGAGCATGATCAAAGCACATACCAACAAACATTTTCCCCTTCCATTGGTGTGTTTTCTAAATTTTAGTTCAACTTTAAATCTCTACAATCAGTTCAAAACCTCCCAGCAAATTTTGAGCATTTTTATGTAGAACATAATTTCATGAGCTTTGCATTTGTATAGATGATTCTGATGTTGATGTATTTTCTAGAAACCATAGATTGGGAATTTTTGTACTTTCATTTGTGCTTGTATAATAAAATTTTTTGATGCAATTTTTTAGTAGTGTATTTTTTCCTATATAGTGGTGTGATGATCTCATTTTGTCAAAAAATATGTATTTTTATGGCCAAATTTGACATTTGTGATGTGCTAAATGATGAGGGCGTAGCCCGAGACTTAGAAAATAACCCACAAACAAGAGAATAATTTTATTATTCAGAAAATTGAGCTTCTTACATGCAGAGGATCTCAAATCCTCAAGTTCTACAACACATGCAAATTACAGAAAGCTACGGAATCACCCTTTCGCAATATGCGAGCTTGTCCCCAAAAAGTTACCCAAAAATTAGAAACCCGACCATAAATAGAACTCCTCTTTAGTTTGGAGCCAAAACAAGATTCAAATTTGAGTTTAGGCGGTTTGGCGCCGAAAAATTACAACTTGAAGTTCAAATTTCAAAAGAACATTGCAGTTGTATCTTCTAAAAAGTGCGCCAACTTCCCGGGGCCATAACTTTTGATCCGGGACTCCGATTCGCGAACCGTTTGAACCGTTGGAAAGGTCTCAAAGTCAAGAACACGCTCAAAATTTATTACGCTGATTTCGGCAAGTTTCGGGGCTGATCCGGGAACTCTAAGTGCCTCAAATCTAACTCAGAAGATTTTCAGGTGCAAATCTGGAAAACTAAAACTGCAATCTTTCAACCCATGAATAGGAAATAAAAACTGTAAATTGGAAATTTCATTTTGATGAAAAGGGTATCCAAAAATGTAAAAACATCTAAAAACCGAGAAACTTGAAATTTAACTATTTTTGGGTGATGCAAGATTGCTCTTACACCACTGGATGCTCTTGCATCATAAAATCAGGACCAGCTTATTGTTTTGACAAGTGACACATGGAATTGCACTACATCCGAGGTGTCAAATCATACTTGCTTGGAGGTTCTTTCATTAAGTGAATTTGAACCCAGATAATCTAGTGATTGATTTATATGTATTGATCTCCTATTTTATCATTTGATGAAGTATCATGGGTTTTTCTATTCATCCTTATGTGGTGATATTGGATAAATACAATTATTAGTCTTGACAAAAAGGCATCCTAACACAAATTAGG
Organism: Sequoia sempervirens; assembly: GCA_007258455.2. Lineage (NCBI taxonomy): Eukaryota > Viridiplantae > Streptophyta > Pinopsida > Cupressales > Cupressaceae > Sequoia > Sequoia sempervirens. The sequence continues at coordinate 19,710 of VDFB02227935.1, forward strand.
TGGCTTAAACTTTTGCCTTATCTTTATGGACTCCTACCTGAACCAAACACACTTATAAGAAAATCAATTTGGGGAAATAATATTGATCATGTTGTATGATTGATTGATCCTAGTGTTGACCATAACACTATGTGTGTTTTATTAGGCATTGATTACCCCCACACATTTTGCACTAAGACTTGAGAGATTTTTGAAAGCCCTCATATCTCTCCATTCCCAAATGACCTTATTGCAAGTTGTCCCATTCCCCTTGATGATGCAAGTTGATGATACTCTAGAGGAGCTTGACTATATTGAAGGTCTTGAACATTCAAATGACAGAGTTCTCTTCTTGATTTTATTCCTCCTATTGATATCACATCTCTATCTATAGCTACTTCTAATGAAACTAGTGTTGCTACATCCATGGTTCCTAATGACTCAATGCAGTAGAACATTAATTGTCTTCCAAATACAATGGCTTGGGATGAGTACTTGACAAACATTGCAAGTTTGTTTTGTGAGTTATATCTTGCAGAATTGGAAGACACTATTGAGAATATTCATATTCTCTTTGATGTTAGCTCTTATGGAGTTTCATCATCTTCTTCAAAAGTTGTGGAAGAAACTTTAGACCCCCTTGTTCTCTCTCCACATGATCAATCTTCACAATTTGGAATTGGCTTGGAGACTCTTGAGCAACATTTAGAGGAACCATTTTTGTCTTCATTCATCTCTACTAGATTTTGGATTGTCATATTCATCACTGTCACTTGGAACAACTAACTTGGTAATGGTAGATTTTAACATCAACATGGAGACACATGAGAAAAGTTCATAGACTTCATATATCTTGAGTTTTCTTCCTACATATTCCTTTAAGAAATGGAAAAACATCATGTATACACCTTTGGTTTTATTTCTTTCTAAAGGGAGAAACATTGTTTGACAATTGTGAACCATCTTCTACATTCAGTTTCAAGTGTCTACCATTAGCATGGATTCTACATCTTCTCTTCTCTTCTCTCTTCTATAAGAGAGAAGAGAGGGGAATATATGGCCTCTCTTCTATCTTATAGGGAGACTTTTTCCCCATATGGGGATTTTGCTATTTTCATATTTTGGGAGCATCTTATATCATTTCTTTTTTGGGGAGGAGTTTTGTATCATTGAGTTTTCTCCTTTCGTCTATTTGTGAGAGTTTCATTTGTACATGGGTACTTAACATGGCCTAAAAGTCGAGACTCCTCATTGCATCATTACATCTTTACATGTTTTCTCAAGTTGCACTTAAGGGTTGTTGGTGTGAACAAAGATATTACCTATCTAGTTTACATCCTAGGTCTTATTCACACTAATCTAATTAAGTTTACTTAGAGTACACATAAGATACTTATCACTTTATTTCTCATACATAAGATTAAGACATTTGTTATAATCTCATGCAATCCTATATTTCACCTTTGCCTATATAACCAAAGAGTTCTTTTTGTAATCTCAATCAATCCATGTTTATTCTATTTGCATTCTTTGATAGAAATACAAATTATTCTTATCACATTGATCTTCTCATTTCATTGTGCTTTCTATATTAGGCCTCTAAAACTTAGGTTGCTCCCTCCATAGCCAAATCTTACAATAGTAGATAAAATAAAATTACAATTAAAAATCATTTTTAATAATATCAAGAGGCATGTGAAGAGTTATGTTTATGAAAAAGGTAATAAGATAGACCAAACAAGGAGAAGGATCATCATTAATAATACATTTTTATTATTTAATTATCACTCCTTGTGGAGCATGGAATTATAATTCAATTAACCTAAGAATAAGACCCCTCTAGGTCTAGTATTGGAAGACAAAAACCCACAATTCCCGAGAATGATTTCATACAAATATTGTCATTGCAAATTTGAGTTTGAACTAGAATATCTTTATAACCGACAACAAATTGTAACTTTCTAAGGACAATTATCAGTAGTTTTAAATGCAAAAAAAAAACAAGTTTCACTTCAAAATAAATCAATACCAAATTGGGACAAAATAACAATCGCTCCCAACGAATTAATTGTCATTCTAAATTATATTTTGAACATTAAATCTAATTTACAAAATAAACTATTAACTATGAGTTTTGGATCACTCACATTAAGATGAAAAAAATATTGCATATTTATATTTAAATGTACAAATTTTTATAATTGTGAGCTAGAGTTTGTTTTTTTTTTTAATTAAAAAATAAATAAATGAGATATTATAGATTTGAGTGTGGCTTTTGACATGACTAATCTAGACCCCCTCGAATATTTCATAGGTATTTAATTCTAACATGATCATCACATTTTCATGGTTCTATTGACGAGGTTTGGGATGACAAAATAAATTCCTTCTTCTACACCTATGGAGGTCATGAACTAATGATGATTATTCCTTGTTCAATGCACTCTCTGTAAACAATTGTTAGGTAGCCTGATACATCTTTTGTTCAGTCAATGAAATATATGCTTTGTTGGTTATTTTTCTTGGTTTTTAACAAAACCAAAGCTCTCTCATTCGACGGCAGCAAAGCAAGTTTTGTGTTTTCTGAAAGGTACTTTTTAACTGTGGCATACTATGGATACTTGGTACTCTACTACCAAGTACATATTTTCCTTGAGTATTAAATAAAAATAAACAAAGATAGAAACAATATTCTAAACAACGAAACACAGTTCCATAAGTTTTCCATAAGTTTTACAGAGTATTTTCGGCCAAAAGGACCTTAAAATTTATCTTATATATTTAGTCTTTTAAAAACATATGTATCTATGTAATATGTATACAAATTGCTTTTGCATTGTAATTGCAAAGTATACTTTGTTAGAAGATGTGAAATCTAGAGCGCATGATTCTAATGTTTGCTAGAATGTTTACCACCATAGCACCCCAATGAGGTTCAAGCTAATAACAATTGGTCCTGCAACATGAAAGTAACTAACTCCAAATAGCCATTCAATCACACGTTTTTGTATCCATGCATATTTTGGTAGTCTGAAACTGAAATCATGTTGACTAGATACAAATATTTCCCTCTCAGGAGTAACAAGCAGCTTTAGTTGGATTTCTACTTGCTCAGGAGATGTAAAACCCTCACTGCCAATTTTAGGAAGCAGTGATAGATGGTTAACATAGCCTTCATAATTTGCCTCAACTTGTACTTACCATTTCCTTTTACATCAAACATAAGACATATTCTAAACACAATCTTATCTTACATCTCTTACAGTACCGCAACATTATTGAAATAAAAAATTCACAATCCAAATGTTCCTAACATAACTACTATAGCAGAAAAATACAAACTTCTTCTGCTAATGTTAGGGAAATCACCATGACTTTTTCAAAGCCAGTACTGGCATCAGCATACAAGCTTTTACAAAGCCAGTACTGGCTTCAGCATACAAGCTAACTGAAAAATTTAACAAATATCAAATATCAAGTGCTATATTAAAATCCAAAACTACTTATGATATAGCTGAAAAAAGGTAGAAACAGATTAATGTCTCAACCATATAGTTACTAACTCGAACTTTCTTTTTAGTCAGTTCTAAAGAATACATATAATCTCTTATTACATTGTTTGTGGTTGACAAAAACATAAGAACAGCAGTATGGCTAACAATACCTTGATCACAATATTGTGCATTCTCAATTTATACGCAAGGTTATCATTCATAAATAATTAGACGTATACAAATCCACACATAGATTACTGGTATGCTGCCAAACCAAAATATTCCAATTTGAGATTGAACTCTACTACACATGCCACGCAAGGATCGGTGGAAGAAAATTGATTTCATACTAATAATGAACAAAAGAGCAAAACATAAGTCAGACCAGCAGAAACTTAAATCAAATTTCTCTAATAATGCTCATCCAGAAGGGTTAACCAGAAAACTTACTTTACACGAGTTTTCTTACATAATTCTAGTGCATTTTGCAAAGCACGTTGTGCTTCACCATTCGGCAATGATTTTGTTTTTATCGTGTAATCTAACACTTCATGTGCCTTATCCACCTGTTCTGCTCTACAAAGTGCCCTGACAAAGGTGACATAGCTGCCTCTCTCAAAACGTATTGCCTTTGATTTCAACAACTCAAAAAGATTCAAAGCCTGATGCAAGTGCCGAGACTTGCAGAGGCCAAACAATAGACTGTTGTATGTACAGCCATCAGGCTGACAGCCATTCTGCTCCATTTCCTCTAAGAGTGCTAAGGCTTGTACAGCATTGCCTTTTCTACAAAGGCCATTCATAAGGGTAGTGTAAGTAATGACATCTGGAGAATGCCCTGCATGAACCATAAGCTTCTTAAACTTCCTGGCTTCATTGATATTCCCAACCTTCGAGAAGCCAAATATGAGTGTGTTATATGTTACTACATCGGGGGCACACTCATCTTCCTTCATTGTCTCAAAAATTGCAAAGGCTTCATTAGTCTTATTGATTTTACAGTAGCCCTTCATCATTGTATTGTATAGATAGCAGTCAGGCTTAAAACCAGCTTCCCTCATCCGACCCAGCATCTCTCTTGCTTCTTTCATGTTCTTTCCATCACAAAGTGCATCTATCATTATACTATACGTAACAAGATCAGGTTTGCAGTTTAAACATTTCGTTGCCTCAATGAATTCATATGCTTTGTCGATCTTCCTAATCTTACACATGTGACGGATTAAAAAATTGAAAGTAGTCATATCTGGAGTAACATTGGTCATCATTTCCTTGAAGACGTCTTGTGCAGTATCCTCTTTGCCAGCATTACAAAATGATCTAACTAGCAAGTCAAGTGTGACATTATCAGGTGCACAACTATTACCAATCATTTGCTCCACTATCTCTACAACCTGACCCAAATTCCCAGCCTTGCTGGATTCACTTAGCAAGATATTGAAAGTTACAGCATTTGGCAAGAAGCCAGTTTTCTGTGTCATATGATTGAGGAAACTTAGCGCCTCCTCAACTTTTCCTCCCTTTGCAAATCCCTTTAGGACAGCGTTGTGGGTGGAATTGTCAGGCATAAATTTAATACCGACCAATCTGTCATATATTTCCATGGCTTCAGATATGCTTGTCTCTTCCAAAAGAGCCCGAATCATATCTTTATGTTTGGTGTTCCCGGATGGGTATCTAGCTTTTGATTCCCGCGTGTCCTTTGGATCCAGAATCATGTCTTTATGTAAAGATTTTTCATGATGTGCGTATTTGGGTTTTGATTCCTTCCTGTCCTGTGAAGAAATTTTTCTGTGTGGGCATTTGGGTTTTGATTCCCTTCTGTCCTTTGAGTTATGTCCAATGTCTTTAAGTGAGGTTTTCCCATGTGGGAATTTGTTGTTTGATTCCCTTGCGTCCTCTGAATCCTTATTTATTTCTTTATTTGAGGGTTTCCCATGTGGGTATTTGTATTTTGACTCCCCTGTGTCCTCTACATCGTCAATCAGGTCTATGTCTGCAGCTTTTGCATGTGGGTGATTGAGGTTTGGTTCTTCTGTTTCTTCTGAATCCGAGATAAATGTTGGTTCAGGGGAACGGTTATGTGCAAGAACAGCAAAAGACGCTGGAAAGACTCTATTGAAGACATGAAGTAGAAGTTTTGCCGGGCGTGGAAAGCTAATCATCATCATTTGAGTATTTCTTCCTTAATTTTCATCTGTCTACCATATTTTATGCAATGAAAGTAAAAAAGTTAACCAACCTCCGAGAGTAGTGAATGGCAAAAGATTGCTGGGCTCTTCTTCGCAGGTAGCAGTCAGAAGCGTCAAAAGAAACTTCAACCAGGGAACCATCGTCGGCGTCTTCGACGAAGAGAGTTTTGAGTATGGATTCCGAAAAGAAGGGATCAAAAACCCTCACAAGTAGCCTCGTTTTAGGTTTACTTGTGCCAAATAGAATTGTTATAAATTGAAACAATTTGAGCAACTAAACAGTATTTTTTAATGTGAGAACATTTTTCAATTTTATTTTTTTTTAACTTTGGAAATTTATTAAAAAAATTGATTAATTAAGTTCTTAAATGTTATATCTGATTTTGATTAATTTTTTAATGTTTTTTTCGTATGTAACTTAAAAGTTTAAAGCTATTATTTTAGCTTTTGGGTAGTTACAACAATTGTGAGATGAGTCATTACATGCACAAAAGTCTGAATGTGGTCATTTGGAGGTGTTGACTGATACAAACGCATAGACGCCCTAGTAATCATGTGCTATGACCACCAAAAAACGTTGCAAAACTCCTCCAATCAATATTATTAATTGTGCATATATATAAGGACAAAAATAACAAAAATATATTGTCGTTAGATGGTTGTGTAGGTTTGGCACAAGGTGCAAAGTATTTTGAAGGAAACAATCTCAGCTAAATTTGATTTGGGTGAGCCTATGTCATCTTTAGACAAGCAGTTTTCTTCTAGTCTTGAGCTTTCTTCCCCTCTTGGTCACCAAGGAATTAGGAGGAGTGGTTCAATCCCTTCTAAGAAAGTGAATAGAGCGGGGTAGTGGAGTCCCCCTTCTAATGGGTTTCTCAAAATTAACACCAGTGGCTCTACTCAAGGCAATCCTAGAGTTGCTGGCATCGGTGGTGTGGGTTGTGATAATAGGGGAAATGTACAGTTCTTCTTCTCCATACACATGGGTGTGTAGTCTAATAATCAGATGGAGGCTTGTGTTATTCTTAAGGCTCTTGAGCGAGCTTTAGAGTGTGGGTGGAGGAATGTGATTTGTGACACTGATTCTATGATTTTGGTCTCTCTTTTTAATAAGAGAGATTTTCAAGGCTCGGCATGGAGATTGGTTCTAATTGTGAAGCAAATCCTTCATCTTGCTTCAAGTTTTGAACACATCTCGTTTATTCATATTCCCAGGGAATGGAAAAGGGTTCCTGACTGCCTTGCTAAATGGGTTTCCAAAGGTCGGGGGGTTTGGAATGTGGATGATTGGAGACAATTGGATATGGATAAAAGTAACTCTTTTATCTAGACTCTTGGATGAGGATCAGAAGGTGTAGCTTTATGTTCTAGCTGGTTGGTTTTGCTTTGGGGCTTTGTGCTCTGGCTAGTTGATTTTTCTTTGGTTGCTTTCTACTAACTTTGGCCATTTCAGCCTCTTATTGTACTTGTTGGCTCTTTCTTGAATAAAATGTTTTCACCCCTTTTAAAGAATTTTTTTTTTTAAATAACAAATATATTCACCTAATTAAATAAAATTAGGGCATTAAAGGTTTAGGGTATCTTGTTTTTGTTTTGTGTTGCCACATTAGGGATTTGTGTTGGCATGGACCACACTCCTATTAGTATCCACTTTATATCATTTCAAGTCTAAATACATAATGCCTTTTTTTCCCATTGCAAGACCTAGCTTTTCACCCTTATCATTTTTCAACATGCTTCCTTCATGGTCACTGCACTCTCCATCATTCCAGAAACTTGTTGAATCCTCTCCACTCAACTAAAAGTTGACATGGGCCTTCTCGATACTAGTTTGATTTGTGACTTTTATAGGGTGTCTATTTTTTAAATCATATGACCGTATGGCCATCTTCATTTCATCATTCCTCTAGCTAAATTATGGGCTCTTTTAATCATCATTTTACAAGCAACTTCAAAATTTTATTTTGTTTGATTTATGGGTTTTGTTTCATTAGATTTAAATGTATATCATTTTGTACATGGGTTAAAAAATGAGATCCCTAGTATATACCGTTTCATGAAATTGTATATATTGAGGGTTTCATTCTTTAACCCGCATATATATTTAGGGTCCATATTGAAAAATCATTATAGTGTATATTGAGGGTTTCAATTTATAACTCGTATATTGTTAGAGTTCATATTTTATATCATGAGAGCCACGAAAGAGAAACTAACAAGCATATCCATCTAACATACAATTTATGATGCAAAAATAAAAGCATTGTTTTTTTATTAAGGGTAAAATGGGTTTTGAAGGGGCCTCGAAACCCTTACAAATAGGTTTTGAAGGGACATGAAACCTATCATAACAAACAACACTGCCTAAGATAAACCATAACCAACCAACAGCCAAACAATACAAAGGCAATAGCCTCAAATTAGACCATTATAAGAAAACAACAAGGGCCTTAAGCCTAAAAACATATACATTTGTTGTCTTTAATTTAAATTCAAGATCCCATCAACATTCTTGACCTCCACATTAATAACCTTAAGATGCAGGTCAAAGATCATGTCAACTTCCTTAAACTCCATCTCCATAGGAGTAAAAAAAGGAAAAATTGAAGAAAGGGCAGCAAAAGCCCCCTTGAAATGATTCCAACTTTTCCTACATAGATATTCTCCACCTCAATAGGAGAATACACCATCAAATAAAGTAACAGCACCTGCAGATCCAAGATCCCCTCAACTTTCATGAACTCCACTTTAATAGGAGTGAAAAGAGAGAATTCTAAAAAAAGGGCAGCCTAAACCCCCTTGAAATAACTCCAACTCTTCCTACATAGACATTTTCCACCTCAATAGGAGAATACACCAGTAGATTTAAAGTAGTGAAATCCCTTCCAAACCCCTAAGAAGGGTTTCAACAACAACTCCATAAAGAAGAACAATATCACCCAAAGAAGGGTAAACTCTTACACAAACTAAATCCATCTCTATAGGAGTAGTTTTCACCTCAAAAGAAGATGTAAGAAACAAAAACCACTATAGAGAAAACCATACTACAATCTCTCCCATAGGAAAAAATTGCATCAAAACAACTGCCTCCCCTAACCAAAACCATAAAACACAACACTAATATCCCCATGAGTTTCAACCAAAGCACTGAAGAAAAAAGCATCTCCTCTCATAGAAGGATCACAAGGAACCTCTAGAACAAATAGCTTCTGTAAAGAGCCACATAAGATCCTTTCTAGCAAAAAAGCAACAACATCCAAGCCCACCTAGCAGAGGTAAACACAACAATATTCCTTCACAAGAGCCAAAGAGAAAGAGGCATCCAAAATAATGCCCCCAAACAACAAAACGATCTACAAACCCTTGGCTGGAAAACCAATGACCAAAGACACATTAAAGTGGCACTAGCAGTGAACCATCTTCCAAAAACCACAAGGAAAACAACAACATCCAAGCCCAACTAGCAGAGTTAAACACAAAAATATTCCTTCACAAGAGCCAGAGAGGAAGAGGCATCCCAAACAACACCCCCAAACAACAAAATGATATACAAACCCTTGGTCAAAAAACCAATGGCCAAAGCCACATTAAAAAGGTGTTAGGAGCAAATCATCTTCCAAAGAACTATAGGGAAAACAACAAGAATAAAATCTCACACCTGAAACACACAAGCACCAACAGTAGCAACATCTAGATCATCAACCCCTTCCTCCTCATCAACATCTCTAATGCCATCTTCAATAGCAAAATCCAAAATGACTCCTCCATGCCCAAGCCCACCCATTGTAAAATTGATACTCTATAACATTGTTTGTGAAAAATTGTATGATATTAAGGTTATGAGCCTTTGGTTGTTGGCCCTTCAAGTAAGAAGCCCCACCACTTCAACGAAGGGTCTTCCCTTAACACCAAGGTCAAACAGTCTCCATTTTTGATGTGGTAGAGAAACACCCCACGAGGTTTGAACCTTGATTATTGGCCCTACAAGTAAGAAGCCCCACCACTTCACCAAGGGGTTTCCCTTAAAAATGAAAGAATTGTTATACATTGAAAATAAAATTTAATAGTAAGCCACAAGCCTTATATAATTTATTTGAATAAATGTTAATATGACAAGAAAAATTGTGTATTATTGTGGGCATAATATAGAAATAGGCTATAACTTACAAGTGAAAGTATGTTGTAAACTCAAAGCATCAAAGTATAAAATAATGATAAATCATAGATGGAAGTGGAAATAATCAAATAGAGATGCAAACTATTACACTAGATATATGTGGAAAAACCCTTGTGGGAAAAATATTCATCCAAAGATATCCACATATTGTATTAATCCTTAAGTAGAGTTACATTAATACAACTTCTCTCTTTGAACTTTTGCAACATTTCATTACTTTTTCAAGCCGCAAAACAATTTACTTTCATCCTACTCCAAGATCCAATATATAGCCAAAAGTAATACAAGAGACCATAAATGTTTTCTAATACCATGGACTGAAATGATGATCCAAGTATTCTACATGCAAAAGGTATCTTATGAAATGTGTTAAGGAGTTATACACATCTTTCTAGAAGCTTCAAGACTTTTTACATGAGTTTGGTCATCCAACTTCATAAAAGGATAAAAACCTATTAGAAGACAAAATAACAAGTCCTTATGTCTAAGAAAATACTACTCGTGCTTCTTACAAACAGTCCATGATGCTTTCTTACACCTCTCACACTCTCATAAATGCTTCTTAAACCACTATAAATAGTGAGATTCTCTTCCACTTCATGTCGAGTGTTTGAATGTGTTGTGATTTTCCTAGTTAAGCTTACCCACTCCATGCCACCTTACAAATAATATTCCAACTGTATGGAAAATAATATGTAATTACAAATATTTTTTCCTCCTCATGTGGGACATAGAAGTTCATTTTTCATTATTCTTGGAGTCACATGTGAAATAATGATTGAATATATAATATTCAAGTTAAAATTCATAGTCATAGGATTGAAATGTTAATATCACCAATCCTAACATTCTCCCACTTGACATTCACATTGCAATGGCATAATAGGGAATATTAAATTGAATTAGTTGTTAAGAGAGGCAAGGCTCATGGCCTCTCTACACCAAGAAAATTTCTCTGTGTTCATTGGCTTAATGAGAGAATTTGCAACATTATTTGAAGTGTCCACTTTCTATAGCATGAATTTACCACTTTCAACCATTTTTTGAATAAAGTGATATTGGACATCAATATGTTTTGTGTGAGCATGATATAATGATTTTTTAGCCAAATAGATGACACTTTGACTATCACATCCAGTTCTAAATTGTTTACACTGAAAGCCAATACATGAACACTGTATTTCTAACCACACTACCTCTTTACAAGCATTTCTTACAACCATATAATTTGCTTCTATAGAGGATAATATGACTGTATCTTGTCATTTTCTCAAAAAACTAATTGCTTATCCAAATGAAGTAAACATATAGATGTTGGTGGACCTTCTTCAATCAAGATCTTGAGCCTAATATGAATTAACAAACCCCTATAAATCAATCACCCTTATCACATCATTAGATCCATAATAATAAATGCAATTGTTAGTGTGTGCAGTGTGATTTACTACCCTGAAAGATGCAAAACACAAAGAAATGCAACAAGGAGAAGCAACACAACACCACCTCAATATTAGCCTAAGTTGAACTTAAACAAAAGAAAGAGAAAAGAACGATTATACCTTTGTTCAAGTTGATCCTTTTCGTTGGCCCTTTGATGTAAATTGGATGTGTGCTCCTTGATGGAAAATGAGTCAAAATGCTATGCAAAGTGATCTAAATTAGATGGAGAATGAAATAATGGATGTGAGTGTTTTTATAGATGTATGAAATGAATGCAGTGGAAGCTTCAAAATGAAAAAATGGTGGCTAAGAATGCAAGTGCTTGAGAGTAGAATGTTTGAGCTTGAATGTGATGAATGAATGAGAAAAATGAGACCAAATCCTCTATTTTAGGGGATGAAATCTCTAGAGAATTCAATGTCTAGGATTTAGCCAACATGGGCAAGATGAAGGGCTATGGTGAGTTGAGGACTCACAAGCCCTCACATCTTGCCATGTGGAAAGGGAGGTGTCAAAAGGACAGGTGATGTGGAAAGAGGACATGTGAGGTGGAGGGACTTGCAAGTTCCTTGGGATTAGGGGAAGATTTCCTCAAAAAAGAAGTTCTTGTCCCCATGTGGGAAGGATGCTGACAAGTCAGGAATTTTAGAATTCCCTACTAATCATCATGGGGAAGAGAGAAGTGGTTAGGGGAATAAATGTGAATTTTAAATTCACATGATTAGGAGTACCTTGGGGATAAGACAAGGTCCTCATAAAGGAGGTCCTTGTCCCATGTGAATGATGTGACTCATGAGAGGTTTTTGAATTTTCCAACAACCTTCATGGGGAAGAGGGTAGCATTGAATGAATAAATGTAAATTTTCAATTCACATGGGGAAGAGGTCAAGGTCAAATAAAGAAAGTACTTATGAAAGGTTGACTTGGAGAACATACCAAAGATGGCAAGAGGATTAGATTAAGGTTGTGCAAATAGGTGATTAAGAAGATTAATGAAGGATTAGAGACAAGTGGCCAAATATGGAGGATGTGACATTAATCTTGATTAAGGGTGTGCACATCCTAATTGTGGATTAATTAAATTAATTCAGATTAGAAGAAGATTATGGAGGATGTGACAAGGAGAGAGAAAAGAGGGAATTTAAAATTGATTTAAATTCAAAAAGGCTAACTGACTAAATTAAATAAATTGATATGTTTATTTAATTTAGAAAGGAAAGGATGAAAGGTAAAGTATTTAATTATTAAATTAAATACTTTAGATACCTTAGGCAAAAGGTAAAATATTAATTAAATAAATGATTTAATTAATATCGATGAAATAGATGAATAAAGGAGATGGATTTGACCATATGGGAGTGGTCAAATTTGGATGCCTATAGTTAGAAGTCCCATATAGATATTTGAAAACATATTTTACATGAGTCCAATGTTCTTTACTAATATTTGTCATAAACCTATAAAGAACTCCCATTTCTTGGGCAATATCAGGTCTTGTACATATCATGGAATGCATAAGGCTCCCTATAACATTGGCATATCTAATAATATACATCTTTTCATGTTCATAACCAATTTTAGGATATTGGTTAAGAGATAACATAGTGCCAATTGAAAAGGGAATATTGAATGGTTTATAATCATGCATGGAAAATGGTCATAAAATAGTGTCAACATACTTCTTTTGAGTTAATCTCTTTTTTGTTAACCTCATCAGGCTATTAATTTTCATACCCAAGATATAAATTGCAACCCCTAAATCTTTCATAACAAAGGTTTCAGATAATTGACCCTTAATTTTGCTAATCATTCCCTTATTGTTCTCAATAAACAACATATTATGATAATGATTAGTAGTTAATCAATTAATTTAACATAAACACAATGATCTTCTTTACTTATAATACATTCATGATTTAATGCAAAATCATTGAATTTTTGATACCACATTCTTGGTGACTACTTCAAACCATACAAAGATCTCTTTAACTTTCAAACTAAGTGTTCCTTTCCCTTCATCATGTAAAGATTGAGTTGTTTTATAAATATTTCCTCACCAAGATCCCCATGTAAAAAAGTAGTTTTAACATTAATTTTCTCTACATCTAGATTGAAAGTAGCAGTAATAGATAAAAAGAATCTAATAGAGGTTAATTTAACCATGGGAGAAAAATATCACCAAAATCTATTCCCTCAGCTTGGGATTAACCTTTTTCCACTAATCAGGCCTTGCTCCTATAATGGAGTGAATTTGCACCCCTAGAAAATTCCCCATTTACACCCCTTACCTTAGAAAAATTAAATCCGACAATGTTATTCCACCTCATCCATTCGCTTTCCGCCCACTTGGCAGCTATCTATAGTGTTGGTGGGGGGATTTTTGTTGGGGATGTTAGTGCAACACATGAATGTTTGTGTGGTGCACTATTGTCCTGACAGGATTCCCACCTCTGTAATCTACAGAGGGGTTACACTTCTCTATTGGCAATGAAGAGTAACGCCCCTGCACCCTTGATCGACCTTGAATGACTCTTTTGGGCTTCTATTCATCCTAAAAATATCTTCTCCATTCATTTGATCTTCTTCTTCAACTTCTTCAATCTCACTTGAAATTTTCTTAGTGTTATACACATTCCATCTTCACAACACTTCCACCATTATTGAAGCTCCAAGATGACATTTTGCTGGTTTTCATTCTCATTGTTGTAACAACATTGGCACTCATAAGCTTGTGAGCTTGCATCTCCCTTCATGTGCTTGAGAGCATCTTGTTAGGGAGGTGATATCCATTTTACTTAGAATTGTTATTTGATTTACGTAGCATATTGTTGTTAGTATTGCTAGGTATTCTTCCTTTCAATACTTCCTTTATCACATTTTCTATATCATGTCTATTCTAGCTCTCCATGGAGGTGGGAACACCGAAATGGGGGTTTGACTGTGGCAAGCCCTAAAACAGCCCCAACATTTTTCCTCATTCTGCTATGTGTAGGTGTTCATTCGTGTGGAGCTTGCAAGAGGCTAGACTGACCGTAAGTTTCATTCTACCACCTTTGCTTGTTATTTTTTTCATAATCAATTTATCTATTAAGTTAAAGTATTCTTCTTGCTGATTTAGTCTTTTAGTTGTTTCCAAATTTTTGTCATTGTGTAAAACTGCATTTATCATGTTGTTAGCAAGTTCTGTGTTAGTCTCGATTGTACTTTGTACTCTTTGTCCATATAGACGCTAGCACCCAACCGAGATGATAGTGCATCATTCTATCATCCGTCTTCTATGTTGGAGTCCTTTGGTAGAGAGTTGCCTAGGTTATAGTCTAGACTTGAGAATTCTCTCACCTAGTTTCCTAAACTCTCGGGTTGACAAAAGGATAGTGACAAAAAAATTGTATTTCCTTTTTCACCCTCTTAAAATATCAAACTTACCTTAAACAATCCTTAGTGTGAGCTATATCAAGACAGTTGATTGTTCTAGACCCTTCGTGACCTAGGGTCCTGGGTAGTCGGTCCCCCTCCTCTAAATTTTGGTGAACCTGACGTGAACTGTTCTGGTTCTGTTTGGTATTGCTAAAAGAATCTTCTCTCATTTTCTAGGAATGTTGTGGTTGTGTGTGTTGTAGGGCACCTAGCCTTGCAACCCAACCTATGACCCCTAGTGGCATAGGTAGAAGAATTCCTAAGCATTATGAAGTGAAACCTTGAGTAGGTCACTATCTAATTGTGAAACCCTTGGAGGCTTATGTGAAAACCCTTTCTAGTGTACATAAGAGATGGCTTCCTTTATGCATTTGTCCATCCTGTCTATGCAACCTACGAGTGGATCTCCTGCTATAACATTACCTTGCAAGATTTTCCAATGAACACTAATAGAGAACCATCCCCTTTATACATTCTCGCACATATTAATGGGAATACTGTAACTGGCATTCTTGTTGAACCTACATGTCAGGTCAATGTTATCACAAAGGAGATCATGTTGATAAATTTCTCACATAAGGATGGATATGATGAGTCTAAAACCACTATACATACACATGATGGGATTTTCATCCTTCCCATCAGTTTTATCACCTTGTTAGTCTTGGTTGGGCCTAGGGTTGTGAATGCACTCTTTGATATTATCCCAAGGTCTGAATTGTTCAAAGTGAAACTAGGCATTCCTTGGCTAGTTTCCATGAATGTAGTCCCTTCAGTAATCCACAAGTGCTTGAAGTTATCTCATGAGGGTTTTGTGCATGTAGTCCAAGACACCAGTTACAAATTGATGGTGGCATGTGGGGGTTGCTGGCAACACAAGGGCATACAACTGAGAGGGGGGGAATCAATTATCTCAGAAATTTAAAAATTATTGAACTTATTAACCTTATTCTCAGATCTAAATATTAACCATGAAATTATAAATCCTTAACACATCAGAAACACACATAACACCAAGATTTTTTTTACGTGGAAACCTTGTTAGGGGAAAAACCATGATGGTCAGTCCACAAGATTATACCATGTTAAAAGTATAAAGAAATGAAATATGGGGAATGCACATGCATTTAGGCACACCTCCTAGAGCTCACTGCTCAATTACAACAAGGCTAACCACCTAAAGGAAGACACACTATCTTACAGAAAGAATCAGATTACATCTGCAAAGATTTGAACTTAAAAATTAGCATCTGCTAATGTCTGATGACAGCTCTGGTTAAGCACATGAACATTTCTTCACTCTTCTTCACACTCTACTCTGCCTTCAAATGATTAGGACTTTATTTGCACATACACACACACACTCAAAATCCACTGGCATACTTCAATTCAAATAAACAATCACTTATATATATCTGCAACAAGAAATTTCATCCCTACATGTCGACTTCAACAAAATAATAAAATGAATATAAACTGTCGGCCCAAAACACTAAAGATTATTAATGCGAATCAAACAAGGTTGGCCACAACTTAGTAAAGACCCAAATCAACATCTCCAACACAAAAACACTTCAATTAATTACTCTTCAAAGATCCACAACATGCTACAAACACCATGTCACCAAGAACAAGAAAAATATGAACACGTAAGAGAAAATCACCAACCACGAGCACACCGATCAATACAGATGTGCAACAAAGATAGAGCACAATATAGAAACATCCAAAAACATCACAAATCACTAGAGAAGCATCCGCAACAACTGAACTAACTGAAATCAAATAATCTTCAATTAGTAACATCGACTGAAGCAATAGAAAAATTGTCAGAATATAAATCTTCATAACTCAATCAAATCTTCACGCGGATCTTTGAAACTCGACATGGATAAACTAGATATGCTCAACAAATAACCCTTTAGTCCACAACCTCTGATCATCAACGTACAAAACTTACTGACATATTGAACTTCTATTCACCACTAACAACTTGCAACATATTCCATTACAATTTTCTCAATATCCTCGACATATACAACTTCTAATGAATTAATGCTAATTGTGTTGACATCAATGACAACCACATATCAGCAAAACAATCACAACATCCAACAATCTTCCCCTTTGGCATTGATGGCAACACATGATGTGAAAAACACCATCAACACAACTAACTCTTGATGCTTACTCCCCCTTAGGTTTTG
>VDFB02227936.1:0-10146 GCA_007258455.2 Sequoia sempervirens
GAGGGATAACATCTCATGTCCTGCAGTTAGGTCGACTATGATGTCAATGTTGGGCAAAGGAAAGTCATCCTTTGGACATGCCTTGTTTAGATCCCGAAAGTCTGTACATACCCGAATCAGCCCATTTGGCTTTGTCACCGGCACTAGATTGGAAATCCATTAAGCATAATGTATAGACCTTATGAATCCGACATCCAGTAATTTCTTTAACTCAGCCTTGACCAATAGAGCAACTTGAGGGTGCATTTTGCGCAACTTCTGCTTGATTGGTTTAGCATTGGGTAATAGTGGCAGATGATGCAGAACCAATTTGGGGTCTAATCCTGGCATCCATGGACCATGCAAAGTTGATTTTCCATTATGAAAGAATTATGAAACTTTGGTTTCTCTTCGCCGATCGATGATGCATAAATAGGACCATCTTGGGGTCTTTTTCGCGGAGTTGAAATGTTATCCTCTATTGTGTCCTCAATAAGCATGGTTGATTTCTCCTATTGCACGGGGAGAAATTCTAGTTCTCCATCTTTGGGCACCTCAGAGAGGTTTTCACCCGTAGATTCGTCCTTTATTTTTACTATTTTATCGTCAAGAGGTGCCTTTCGGTTTTCACCTAGAGACGTTTCATTTTTTAATTTATTTTTACTTTTGCGACTAGAGGACTGTACAGTCTCGCCGAAGTATGCAGTGCAGTCTAAATCAATAGCAAATCCTGATTTGTGGTCCCCACTGGGTATGCCTTCTCGTAATCCCATGAATTCGGCAATGGCTTCATCATTTTGGAATGTGTCCAGAACTGGCGGTCCTTGTTGGTCCCAATCGACTAGTTCAGGGTAAACTAAAGAGATGCCATCATCAAGGCTAGTGAATTGGGGTGAGGATGCGGACAGCATGCAGATGGATTCGTTGATGTTGTAGATGAGGTTATCATCATCCAACTCTACATCGGACTCTATCCAATATTCTCCTTCACTAGTGTCATATTCATTGTCGTAATAAGGAGTGAAGGTTTTAGAGCCCTGGTTATCAATGTCGTCTAACACTTCGGATAGATTTAGACTGAGGGGGGTTAGATGATGGCTATTGTGTTTTATGGGAAGTGGTATTAGGGATTTGACTATTTGGTGCCTGTTCAATTTTGAATGTTTTCCAAAATCGTTGTTCAGAGGTCAATTCCCCTGGTTCGACAAACAAATCATCAAGACAACAGTCACTTAGGGATCGTTCTGAGCCAAATTCCCACTCATGGGAGTCAGTTTCAGTGAGGGGTTCCCTAGTAGTCTCGACAATGTCAGAAGCATGTACTCGCTCATTTAAAAGTCCAGAGGTACGTCGATCGCCATTGGCAAGTGATCCAAACCCTAATCCAAGATACTTCAGAATTTGAAAAGTTTCTATGGGTTCCCTTCGGCCTGTTTTGTCTTTTCCTAGGCCACTAGTACCATCGTAGCCTTTAGCCTTCATGAAGTCATAACCTTTGCCATATATTTGAACTGGTAATGGGGGTAATGTGACCGCATCCTTATAGATCCATCCTATGATGTCAGCAAGGTCTTCCTCACTCATGTCTCCCCACTTGATAAAAACTGTATTTGGTGGGACTATGAAGGTTTCCTGAGGTTCCATTCGGAAACATGGCCGACCATAGTCCTTGGGAGATCTAGGCATTGTTGTGATGTTGTATGCTGTGTGCAGTTTGAATTCTCCGTAGCGAAGGTCCTGGATTTTGACAGTTGATTCAGTCTTAGGGTTGGTGGAAGGTGGTTGTATGGCAGAAGATGTAGATGTAGCGGATGTGGAAGATGACGTGAGTGTGGAGGGGTCGATGTACTTGGATGACGAGGAGCCAGGTGCTTCTCGATTAATAGGTACTTGGTTTTCGGAGATACCCCTTAAATTGGTACAATATTGAAAAGGGTCAGGGTCTCCGTATATGGTGACTTCTGTACCATCAAAAGGAAACTTGAGGCATTGGTGGTATGTTGACGGAACGGCTTTTAAAGCGTGGATCCATGGATGGCCAAGTAAAATGTTATATGGTAGTTCCAAATCCAGGACCTGGCAGGTTGTGTCTACAATGATCGGTCCCACTCTGATAGGGAGAGAGATAACACCCCTTGAAGAGCGTTCCTGATCATCGTATGCTTTGATCACTATGCTTTTCGTTGGGTCTACGCACGCATCAGAGAACCCTAGAGCTTTAACCAATTTGAGGGAGCATATATTCAATCCTGCTCCGCCATCTACTAAAACCCGTCTAACTTTGTGCTTGTGGACAAAAGTTTCTATGTGTAATGCGTCATTGTGGTTGGTTTTATGTGATGAGTAGTCTTGATCCGAGAAGGTGACATGGTGCGGTGTGGTGAGATATCCCACCATAGTTTCAAACTAATTGACATCGATGTCCTTAGGGACCGACGACTCTAGGAGAGTTTTGTCTAGGATTTCTTTGTGCGCAGGAGAGATACAAAGCAGCTCAAGGATAGATATTTGTGCGGGAGTCTTTCCTAGTTGGTCAATGAGGTTGAACTCGCTTTTGGGTTTCCACTGTTGTGGGGTTGAGACAGGTTTTGGCTGTTTAGCCGATGCAGCAAGTTGTGATTGTTTAGCCGATGGGCCCGGTATTGTGATTTTGGCTTGTCTAGGAGGAGGCGGACCAGCTATAGTGACCTTGCCACTACGAGTAGTAGCATTACACTGGGGTGCTCTCTTGACCGTAATGGTATTGATGTACCCATCTTCAGTTCGAACATTGTTTATAATTGGTCCACTAGAATAATCATACTTGACTCGAGCGAAGTTAGCTTGGTTCTGTGAACCTGACGTGGACGCATTATGAGAACCATGATCCTGCAGTGGATTCTTGTGGATAGTATGATCTGCATTGGAGGTGAATTGTGATCCACCTACTTCGATTGTGTGATTTTCAATAAGATCTTGAATTAGGTTTTTTAGTTGCCGATAGTTAGAGGTTGTATGTCCTTTGGCTCGATGGTATTCACAAAGTGCATTGTCATTCCACCATGATGGTTTGAACTGTCCTGGGTCATATGGTTTGATTTCTGGAAGTGTGATGACCTCGTGCTGGATGCATTTCTTAAGGACTTCTTCAATGGGTTCACCCAAATGGGTGTATGTGAGACCCCTAGGAAATTGTCTCATTTGACGATATTTCCCTTGACTGTTTTGACCACCTTGGTTGTTTGAAAAAGTATTGGGAGGAGGTGTCAATGTCGTTGTTGGTCTGTTTTGTTGTTGAACCCCTTTCAGGGCTAATACAGGACCTACAATATTTGCAGTCTTGGCATCAACAACACCGTCATTTGTAACATGCTTATTCTTAACCCAATATTTGTTTTTGTCAGCTGGTGGATTGACGTTCGTGTTTTTGGAACCATATCTCAGTTCTCCCTTTGCGATAAGGGCTTTCTCAATCTGGACCCCCTTTCAACCAATTCTATGAAGTTTGTGCAACAATGTATTTGCAATGCGAATTTTAGGGGCCCTAGAAGTGTTTGGATGAACATGTCGACTTTTTCCCTTTCAGGAATGTCAATGTGACATCGACTAGCAAGGCTTCTCCATTTTTGAAAGAATGGAATAAATGTCTCACCGGAGTCTTCTTGCGTGAGATTGCACAAAGCATAGTGTCCATGTCAATGTTGTAACGCTGCACTTCTTATGAATTTGAGTTCATCCCATGTCCGATATCTTTTGAGTTGAAAAACCATTCAAGTGCTCGAATCCACCAAGCTTTTGGAAAAAAGTCTCATCAAGTATATGTTGGTTCTCGTGTAATATATCCAGCCATTTGGTTACACTACAACACATGTTCAATGGGATTTCTCTTGCCTCTATATTTTGTGAAGGTGGACATCGATCCCGCGGGAAATGCAAAAGTACACGTAAAGTTTTTAGGTCCAAAGGTACATCCAGGTCATATGATATTTCTGATTTCCTGCCTGAAATGTACATGTTTTGCATATTTTTCTCCATATCTCTCATTCTTGCTTTGAGTTCATCTATGGTAGGGTCGTTTACGTTTCCATATGTTGGGTTGCCTGGTACACCATGTGTTCCTATCTGGTGTGCGTGAGTGTTGGTGTATTGTGGTGGTATGGATTGTTGTGGTACATATGACGTGTGTTGTTGGTATTGGAAGTTATGATTTGGTGCCTGTTGATGAGTATGAATGTTGGATGAGTATGTTGGGATGTGTCCCCCAGCCATGTGTGTCGTTATTTGGGGATGTTGTGACCATGACTGTTATGGTGTGTCAATGATGTCATGGGTTGTGTTATTTGGCCACCTTGTGTAAATTGTTGGTTTTGTACAAGGGGGATGTTTGTGTTTGTACCTTGGGAGGTAATGACATTTGACTGTGTTGTCGTGTTAACGTTTTGTTGTTGTCCTTTAATAAAGATACGTATTGTGGCTCCTCCCGAAGGATTTTGTGAAGTACTACTGAACGGATTTGTCGAAGTTGTGTTCATGGTAGTAGATGTAGTTGTCAAAGGGGGATTGTGGTGACTTGATGATGCCCCCGTGGTATTTACCATCGCGGTAAAAAGAGGATTGGAATAATTTTCCCACGTTGTTGAGGAGCCAAGAGTGGTTCCATCCGATTGGGGTAGTGTTGTGGATGTTGTGGATGATTGTGATCCCCCAATAGATGTAGCATTTATTGTGTTGGAGATGTTTGGGATGTTGGTCGTGGTATGTACTGTCGTTGTGGTCCCAAAGGAAGTATTGTTCGTAGTATTTAGAAGTTGACCACTATGTGACATGTTATGTGCGTTATTGGCATTAGGGTCATGAAGTGTCAAATTTAGCGTGTTGGCATCAAATCCTGGTGGTAACTTAGCTCCTTCACTCAAGAGCATGGCTACGAATCTGTCTCTATCCTGACGAGCTATTGTTTCAGCAAGCTGATAGACCTCTGGGTCTTGTGTCAATGCCTCTATGTTTTCCTGAAGTAGTTGACCATTTTCATCTCTTTGCAAGTAGAGTTCGAATGTACTGTTTGACGAGGATTGCGTTGTTGTTGGAGGTTGATTGTCTAGATTGGTAAATGGATCGTACAAGGTCCAGTTTGAGTCATATGGAGGATTGTTGATAGTAAATGGGGGGTCTTGTCTAAAGTTTTCCATTTGTCTCTTTTGTTTTTGAAGTCTGGTTTCAACCATAAATGAGATTGCTCAAATAGGAATGACAGCCTAAATGCAAGTATGACACTATGTGAAGTCTAAGGTTCAAGATGAAAACTAGAATGACTAATGTTTTTGGATTTTTTGTGAATAAGGATATGCAATTTCTATGCAATGTAAGACAAGGTTATCTAAGCACCTCTAAACTCGAACTTTGTTTTTGATTTTGACTGCTAAAGGACTTCGTTGGAAATGACAAGTTGACTAGGTCTAAATGACTAGTGAGTCTTCCTAACTAGACTTTTGAGTTGGAAGAAATCTCACAAAAGAGGACAATGACTAAAGGAGGTTTGATAACTTAGTCCAAGAGGGTCTAATGTTGAAAACGATGTTTTTGCAAAGATGTGCTTAAGATTTGCCTAATCCTAAGTATGCAAGTATGGACCTAGGGACAACGTAATGTTGAATGTATGAAACTAGAAGGAATGATGTATGAAACCTATGGTGACTAATGCAAGCTTAGACAAGACTTTGAGCAATTTCAAGTTTTAGTTTTTGACAGAGTCTTCTTGGTGACGGAGTTTGAAAAATGGTTGACAATTTGAAGACCTCAGGTTTCGACTGTAAAATTTAAAATGTTGACAGGCAAGTGCGTCACAATTTAGCAAATGCGTCACATATTAGCGAATGCGGTTCAGTTTAACAATTGCAGCTTTTAAGTTGACAGATGCGTTGCGACGCCTACAGATGCGACATTCTGAGTCTCAAATGTGGTTTATCAGAGCAGTTGCGTTGCAGAATATCAGTTGCGGTTCGACAGATGCGACACAGTTTGGTTTCAAAGTGATTTTCGTGTTGTTTTGATGGAAGTTTTGATCTGTTTGGTGAATGTTTTGCTTGAACTGTAATAGAACCAGAATACACTTGACAAACATAGCATTTTGAATGTAACCAATCACACATCAGATAAGCACAATCCTAAAAAGGCCAATAGGCCAAGGGTTTGTATACTTGGTATAGCCCACTGATATACCCCAGATTGGTGATAAACACCTTTCCTTCTCGAGAGCGGATAGCTTAGAATTTTGGTGGCATTGGCTCCCCTCCACGGCTCATTAACGTCATTCGAGCACACCAAATTCAGATTCTTTGGGTAGTGACATCCAAAATTGCTATCTACTCAAGGGATCAAGTAGTGAGTGTCTTGGACATGATCATGCCTGCACTATACCAAACGGCTAATAGAGCGGTTGGACACTAAGACAAGAGGGTTTTAATTCGGGCGATACGATTTCATGGAGCGTGATCCATGTAGGCGAGGAATCCTTACCGGATCAATATGAACCATGCTCCGTGATTCTTGGGCTTTCCCAAGAACCCACTTTATATACCGGTAGAGTCCCTCGATGTCAGTGCTACGATGCAGTCATCTGGGGTGAGTACTTTTCCCGGGAATAGGCCCAAGTTCTAGAGTCGATAGCTTCTTCTCTTACACCGGGATGCATGAATCGCGGGGAAGGTCTCGATTATCTTTGAATCATGAAGGGGTATTATGAAATTAGAATGGGTATGGTTTTACGATCACAAGGTTTTCACCAGTGAGAGCATACTCACCTACCATCTTGCAAGCACAATCAATCAAAGAAGACATGTGTTCTTTTTATATGCACCAAATTCAAATGTTTGCTACTCTAAGAAAAACAAGCACAAAGTTTTGTTATTCCCTCTTTGACATGCGAATCTACAAACAATGAATATTAGTAGTCTCTTATGCAATGGTCTTCGAGAAACAAATGAGGATTGCCACACGCTACAAGAAAAGATTAGTAACACAAGAAAAATATAATCTAGTTAACATGTAGGAATAAAAAACACAGAAAAAATAGAAAACCAGAAAACCAGTAACCAGAAAAACCCAAAAATCTGAAAATCAAAATGGCAAAACTAAAAGAAAATTTTACCAGACAGTTGCGGCTCGACAGGGCAGATGTGTCGTTCGGGTCTTCAAGTGCGGCTTGGGAGATCAAATGCATCGTTCGAGATGTCAGTTGCGGCTTGTCAGGTCGATTGCGTCGCTTCTGTCAGCAGATGCGTCGCGATGCATCAAATGCGCCTCGATGTTTTAAAAAAACAGTTGCGTCGATCCGTACCTGTATCTGCAAAACAACAAAAAACAACAAAAAACTGTACAGAAACAAGCAAAACGGAGTCGTGTTGACCAATGTAATCAAGGGATTTCTTCAGATTTGGAGAGTTAGCAATAAACAATAAACAATAAACGAAACCCAAAGATTTTACGAAACACAAAGGAAGTAAACAAAAGAACAATTATACCTGATTGTTGATACCTCCATGATTCCCTTTCGTAATACCTTCTTGCTTGTTGGATAATGTTGCCCTCAGATTCGTCAATTGAGCAATCTAAAATGCCTAAGCCCTACAACAAGATTTGAAGGATTTGATATGCCTAAATGACTATGTCTACAAACCAATGCCTATGTCTAAAATAATGCCAAAATTGAAATACTAAGATTGCCTATGACCATGAACATGTGAGAGTAAATAAATGTCTATAGTAATTACGCCAAATGTGTGTCCCCAAAAATGAGAAGAAGATGGCATTTTATAGAAAAGGCCATTTCGAATGGACGGACGAGATAAATTAATGAAATGAACGATCCAGATTACACCTAAGAATCCCTAATTAGGGTTAGGGCAAAATCTTTAATCGAACGGTCAAAATAAAATCGGATCAACAGTGGAGAATAAATGAGGAAAATAATTAGAAAATAAAGATTTTAGA
Source organism: Sequoia sempervirens (assembly GCA_007258455.2). NCBI lineage: Eukaryota > Viridiplantae > Streptophyta > Pinopsida > Cupressales > Cupressaceae > Sequoia > Sequoia sempervirens. The sequence goes on from VDFB02227936.1 coordinate 7,948, forward strand.
AAAATCAAGAAGATAAGACTGCTTGATTTGCAAGATTCAAAAAATCAAAGAGATAAGATGTAGACTGAAGATAAGATTTGGAGAAAATCGAGAATCTGCCCGATTACTTGATTTTTGGAAGATTACTTACTACTTTGAATTAAAATAAGATTCCAAATTATGGATTTTTATGAGATAATGAAATGTCTTTTGATTATTTTGTAAAAGGGTAGCCAGTTAAGATTGACATGACATTTTTAAATAATTTAATTTATTTAAAATGAGAAGAATAAATTGGCAATTAAATAATTCAATTTAATTATTTAATTTAGGAGTGAATTAATTAATTAAATAAATTAATCAATTTATTTAATTAAGACAGTTAATTGGCGTATTAAATGATAAATGTAATTCATTTATTTAATAATCAAGAAGAATTAAGGCTTGAGTGGTAAATTAAGAATTTATTTAATTAAAGAAAGAACAGACAGCTAATGACATATTTAATAAATAAGTAAATTTGTTATTTAGTAATCATAAAGAATAAATGACATGAATTGAATTAAATAATTGATTATTTAACCTATAATTGAATGTGGACCAAGGACATAATTAAATGACATAATTATACTGGGAATGAAAAGTGGTAAGAAAATGAAGCTTGTAGGCCTGGGGTCATTTTTAGGTGTCTACACATCCTTTTTAATAGGTTATTCATCATCCATTAGTATATTATCCTCTGCATAGAGTCATTTGCTAGTCCCTTTGTGAGACTACTTGAGGTCTCTCACAGCTTTCACTTGGCGGGGCCATCAATTGATGAGCCTCTGAGACCATGATACATCCTTAAGGTGTGTCTTGGTTTAGTGTTGTGTCATCAAGTGTGTCCCAATCCAGCTAGTTCCTAACAACAAAATCCATTGGTACTACAAAATTCAATCAATTTCAAGCATCCTAAATCATGTTGATCACCTCATCTATCATCCATCCTTGGTCTTAACAAGATGTATCCTTCCTTAAATCAAACCGCATCAATCCCATCTATCTATTCATCCTAGGGCAAAGGATGTTTGAAATTTATTGTGATCTTTTAATGCTTTTGGTATTTTGTTCATCATTTGAGCTTCATATTATGTCTTGTCAGGGTTGCCATGATCCATCATATCATGGTGTGCTTTTGACAGGTAAACATAGGGGCATAACTTGATTTTTGTATGTTCTTGTCTTCTCAGCTGTCCCGCATAGTACCCACCAAGATCCCTATGGTCTTGTGTTACACTGGGGCATCATTTGTGCTTGTAGATATTCCAACACCTAGCCTGACCAAATCCCTTGCGATTTTGTGGTGTTTAGATAGCCTTCTTGTTTGTTGTTTTTGCCTTTCGCATTTGACACTAATCGGCCTTGGTTCCTCATACCTTGGCATATCATGTCCTATGCTATAGAAAAAATCAGTGCTCCTAATATGGAAAAATGGCATTAGGTCTGCATTTCATTTATCATCCCATTGCATTGCATCTATCCCCATCCAATTTTTCCCCTAGCGTATGGTTAGTGAATTTTGGTTGTACAAATGTTCTTCTTCCATCTATTCTTCCTAATAGGATTCCTATGGTTTTTGACAAGTGCACTGTCACACCCATCATCCTACATCTCACTATGTATTATCTTATCATACCTATTATTATACACTTAGGTTCATTATTCATTGCATTATCATTTTCATAATCATCTTAAGTTGTTTAGATTAATATAAATTTGTTATTATAAGCATCTTAAGTTCATTTCATTTTCATTTCATTTCATCTCATTTCATTACATTATCCTTTTCATTATCATCTTAAGCTGTTTAGATTAATATATATATATGTTATTCTAAGAATCTTAAGTTCATTTCATTGCATTATCATTTTCATTATCATCTTAAGTTGTTTAGATTAATATAGATTGGTTATTCTAAGCATCTTAAGTTCATTTCATTTAATCTCATTTCATTGCATTATCATTTTCATTCTCATCTTGAGTTTTTTAGATTAATATTGATTTATTCTTCTAAGCATCTTAAGTCCATTTTCATTATCATTTTATGTTATTTAGAGTTATTATTCTAAATATATTCATTCATTTCGCTACATGCATTGCATTACATCAAATTCATGACATCTATCCATATAATGCCCACATATGCATATTGCATCCATTAAATATTTTCATATCACA